>JAODFY010120020.1:0-11423 GCA_027580055.1 Paracaudina chilensis | reverse complement strand
ATGTACCTGTTCCTGACCGCCAGTCCTCATCCATGAATTGAAGAAGCATGAAATATGGCATTTGACTCGTGACAACCTCAGATCTCTGCAATTCGATCTGACTCTAAAAAAATCAGTGAGTTTAATTACTGATATGGCAAAGTCAGTTTCTAATTACATACTATATATACATTAGCATACAGCTACATGTATATATCTACATGTACATGATGAATGCATGTATAATCTGCTATATATATATATATATATATATAGTGTATATATTTATTTTTTACTTCAAAGGCAAAACATATTTTTGCACATTAAACTTAAAAGACATTTAATCATTTAAAAATATCATAACATAATTATATGTATCATGATATGATATGTACAGTATGATATGCACAGTAGTGTGCATATATACAACTGCATATCATTACTTATGTGTATGATTAATTATCAGAATATAATATTATTAGCATCAAAGTCAGTGCCACAACAAAGGCCTAAATACCTGGCGAACATGATGTTTGTAATGTTCTTGAGCTTGCTGGGGCAGTTTCTCACATAATCTCCATAAATGTCGATAAAGTTGACGCACAGTTATAATTGAGTTCTGTGGTATCATAGTGAATCATGAAATGCCCTTTTGTATCAAAATTCCAAAACTCTGCCGCGCGAGATTGAGTTGACACATGTCGATTTGTTTTGTCAGCTGATATGAAATTTTGTCAGGTGCCAATCTATTATGTAATATCATCATGTGATGCTATTATTACTTGATTAATCATTTTTGTATTACTCTTAGTCATTCGATCGATTGATGACGGTGTTTCAGATTATTTGGATAAATATTTGTGATAACAGCGGGGTAATTTTTTAGAGGTATTAATATTAAGGTAAGATCAGAAGTAATGGGTGGCTCTAAGTCTAATCTAATGCTGCACGGTGACCACCTACATGTATGGTCTTAAGACTTTTTATTGGCACTAGGCATACGTACGATTTGTGTAAACAGTACAGGTCTAGGACTAACGTTACACATTTACAACAGCCTATCCGGGATCGAGAGGTATCGATTGTATAAAGCAATTTACAGTTTAGGCTAGCCTATATACGGAGGTAGATTTTCACCACACCTGCAGTCTGTTATGTACAATTTCGACTGACAGTTTTCTTTATACGGTTTGTAGTTGATGCTATATATTGTTTGCTCAACGGATGATGTGAAACCGATTTAATCGCCCGGTGTACATCATTTCTGATCCTATTCCTTGTTACTGTCATACTGATTTCTGTAACACCATGTAGGCCTAGGCTAGCCCACAGGCGCTTACAGCTTGGCCCATACACTATAGTATGTAGTATTATATACTATAGTGTATGACTATGGGCTAGCCTAGGTCTAAGTTAGGCCTACTGTAGCTTAGACCCGTACTAGACCTGGGCTTAGGTCTACGAATACAGTATATACAAGTATACTATTACTAGAGTAGCCTAGCTTAGGCCTAACATAAGTCCTAAGCCTAGGATTAGGCAAATACTAGGAATTGTAGATTGATTGTAGGATACTATGGTGGATATACCCAATTTCGCGAACGACTATATAGGCCCAGGCTGCATTTCATGTTTTACTCCCGCCGAAGGTACGCCAATAGTTCATTTTCTCTATGGCCTACGCCAAGAAAAAATCTGGACCAGTCGCCTTTGATTCGGAACAGCACAGTAGAGACGTAGCATACTGACAGACTATGAACTGAAAAATTTGAGCAAAATAGACATGTAACGCAATAGAATTTGCAGGCAGTGAACTTCTGGTTTGAAATTTTGCACGAGCTGCAAATCCTGTAGGCCTACAAGTTTTTCGCTTGCGCCAAGGAAAATATTTGAATTCTACGCCAGTATGCCAAGTAACATAAATTTTATTTGCCGCCGTACGCCAAGACCTAAAGTAAGATCCACGCCGAAGATCTTCAGTACAGAGTGCACGAAATGCAGACTGGTACTAGGCTTTGTTCTTCTCTTTATCTTTGTTGCAATATTCAACTTATTATAAAGTGTGTGGACCGTTGTGTCACCATGTATACATGTAGGCCTATACAGTATAATCTTATAGTTTAAGCCTCTACAATTTTATGTCCACATTTACTTGTGTAAGCAGCTAGTAAGACTTAAATTTTATTAAGAAGTAATGTTATTAGGTTTAATCAAAAATTATATGAAGTAAACTCTTGTAACATTTGCAGCAGATTTTACCCCTGCAATTTTTTTTAATCAGAGTCGTAGTCTCCACATAACTTGCTAGTTGAGTGATCATGTTCACTACATGGCTGTTGCACAGTGGTGATGGACAAGTAGCTCCCACCTCCCCGGACTTCGAGAGAGTGGTAAAAGTATGGGACCGTACATTCATGTCCATCAGATGGGGAAGTTTACAAATGGCGGTCTCGGGAGCAGGATGGGATCACACGTCTCATTATCATCTGAACACTTGGTCGGGAAGAGAAGGCTGAAATGCCGGTGTTCATGATCCACATTCATATCTGGCAGGCTGGGTTATCTCTGGCACAGGGTCTTTAATGAGGACGTATGTCCTTCCTGACCCTAAACCTACTAAACTAATACTGTAAAATTCAATGGTTATAAAAATCAACAATTGATTAATGCCCGCTTAATGTAAGGCATGAGAAATAACATCCATATTAACACCCCAACTAATACCCTACTTGTACATCAATCAATACTCATACCCCACACCAGATTGAACATTCATGGCAGCTATTCTTATTACCACTCTGCCACCAAACTCATTATCTGGTGAATAGAATGGTCAATGTGTACTTGATACAATAAGACTCTGTCAAAGGAAACATATGACAATGTTGTTAATATGACGACTGTCTACTACATTTAATATTTTTTTATCTTCATATTTAACATAACCCGAACTTGATTTTGTTCTTTTTATATTCTCACAGCTAAGCAGCTGATTTTTCAATTGGTTCCCAGATAATTATATGATGTCGTTCTCTTCGACAAGGAAGAAAAATAAGAAGGCTGCATTCCATGTGGACGAAAAGGAGCTGCTGTGTAAAAATGGCTGTGGTTTCTATGGAAACGTTGCATGGCAAGGGCTGTGCTCAAAGTGCTGGAGAGAGAAAAGCCACAAACAGAGGGAAGCTCAAATTAAAAGCGATGCAGAGCTAGCCAGGAAGTAAGTATCCGTTCTTTGTAGTTTCTTGATTTTTAAATGCTTGACTTTTAAAACAAGGATCAAAAGTTCTATTTCAATGTTTTGACTTGTGATTTTCACTAGCGCTAAGGCCTATAATAGTAGCCCTAAACAAATTACACTATCCAGGACTTAATTAAATCAATTTGTTTCCAATATAGTGAAGATTCCTATAGCTTCGTTGGTGTAAAACCTACCAATACCAATAATATTACCTCATCAGTGGAGACACTGATTGGTCGTAGGATACATAAGCTTGTGAGATAATAGTTTGCTAGGCTCTGGGTTGTACACATATGCAAACAACATTTATTGCTTGCTCCAGATGGGACAGTTTATGGAAGAAAAAAAAAGGTAAAATGTTTTACTATAAACCACTATTAATTAGATATTGAATGATATTGATCTATCCTGGCTATTGGCTAACACAAAGGGGAAGTGTTGCTATCTGATGCATTTTGAGCTAGCTAAAAGAATCTAAATTTAAGAAAAGGAACTAAGAATCTTGGTTGTTTAAATACACTTGAAAGGCCTGGGAAGTGTCATTTCCGATGATCTAGGAGATATTTCCAACCAAATTTTTCATTTTACACTACGCGCCAACCAGGGTGGCGCTCCGCTTAGATAGTCATGTTTCGAGATTAGCCCCCTGGATTGGACACATTCTGGACACGCCTATGTAATGTATGTGGTCAGTGACATGGTCAGTTGGTCTCTGAATTAATTGTGAAGAGCGCTTTGAACACTGTGTCTGGTAGATCTGTGTGCAATGAAATACAGGAATGATGGGTGAAAGATATTAAGAGCACAGTCCACATTTACTTTGGTGAGTTGTTATATGTTTCTTTAACAAAAGTTAGCCTTGTGCATGGTTACAATCATAATTTGGGCTAAAACTGTTGTAGTCGTTTGAAGACTAAATAAACACTATTGTTTCTGTTATACATTAGTCAGTAGATATTTCCATCAGCATTGTTATCAAATGAATCACATCACTGGGATCAAAGGAGATAAAGATCCATGTCACTGTGTCACATGAGGAATCAAGGGATTGTTTGTACTTTACCTGTTTTGCCTTTTGGCAGGCAAAAAAGTTTTGCAGTCAGGATTCCATGTGTGTATGTGTTACAGTGTATGAACTGTACATGTGATGTGTGTGTATAAACTGTACATGTGATGTGTGTGTATAAACTGTACATGTGACATGTGAAGTGTATATGTGTTACAGTGTATAAACTGTACATGTGATGTGTGTGTGACTGTCTGTGATGCCAAATTTGTTTGGGATTTAGAAAGGTCCCATAAGTGGTTATATATGTTACCCATATTAATATGATCATGTAGCTATTAATAATTTGTATTTCTGATATTCAAAAGTATTCAGATGAGTTCATTAATCTATTGCGGGCGAGGGCAACAGCTCTTGACCCCTATCTCATATTTTGCCCAATTACTATTGGTTTGCCCTAACAGTTAGCCATATCTACAGTATGGCTGTGATCATGTAAACAAAGTCATTAAATTTCTGTTGTTCTGCATGTAATGTTAGATGCTCAAATTCTGTAGTCTACATCCACTGTAATACTAATGTTGCTGTACACTATGTTGTATATATATATATACAGGGCTGCCTAGTTTGAGTGAGATTTGACAAGAGACTATCTAAGCAGAGCGCCACCATCGGTTGGAGCGTAGCGTAGCCGAAAAGTTTTCATAAAATATACCCCCAGATCGCAGGAAATGGCCTCTCCCAGCCCCTGGTAGTGTATTTATGCACTGAATATTTGAAAGTCTCACGGTCTGAAAATTGACTGATTATTTAAAAAAAATGTAATTTGCAGTATGTAGGAAATCTAATTAATGTCAGTTCATAACCAGCTATGGAAGGTTACATATATATTACTTTATATGGTATTCTGCAAGTAGCCACTGCCTATGCTGAGAGAAACAATTTTTTTTTTTTAGAGTGTATTAGTGTCTCAATAATGTTATAGTAGCTGCCAAAAGTGGATGCGGTGAGCATGTTGTAGCAACCAATGTGTCAGTCACGGAAACTGTATAGGTACATGTAGCATGCATGTGCAAGTCGCGTACAGGCCTGCTGTAGGCTACATTACATCAAAAGATTTAATTGGATTACTGGAACACTAATACTTCCATGAAGTTACCGATATGTACAGAAGACAAGAGTTACTAACCCTGGTCATTTTCAACCCAACTTCCAAAATCTGCCACTTTGCATGAGAAATTCAAATGTCGGCATGAGAGCGTGAGATTGGCCCCAAATGCGCGAGTCTCGTGCCCAATGCGTGAGACTTGGCAGCCCTGTATATATTTATAGTCATATAAACTTATAGGGAAACAAATGTAGTGAATCAATTTTACGGCTGAACATGAAATGTTTGTATGCTTATTATAATAACATTGCTTGAAAAATCTGAAAAATATTATCACAATCGGAAAGATCAATTCTAAAAAACTTGTTTTTGTTAAATTCAATGTGTGATGGCCTTTTATTAGAGAATGTTGAACAGGATTTAAGTAGCGATGAAGAAAACGGCCTAGAAAAAATACTTTTTAAAAGATGGAGTTGGTAGATAAAAACAATCAGGCTTTTCAATTTTTCACTTTTCAATACAAAATTTTCACTTAATTAGACCTTGTAAGGAAAGATTTTTTGTTTGTTTCAATGTTGTCAAATGTGACAAATCTCTAGGGCTACCAATTAGCAATTGGAGGGAAATTGAGGGCAACGCACAACAATTTATCAAACCATTCTTCTTTCAAAATGCTCCCAAATGAAGTAATGAACACACTCACTGGTCCCAACGAGTCTAATATGAGTCAGTATCAGGGTTCCCAATTCAACGAATGGAGCCCTGGAGGTCGCCATCAATATGCATATTACTGTGACCTACAGCTGTAGGTCACACACCACACACCGGACAACTTAAGCAAGAAATGTGCACTCACTGAAACAGAATGATCGCCCTCGATAGACAATGATTAGCGATAGTGTAGGCTACTCTACTGTAAACTGTACGTGCATACATAAGGCACAAGCTAGGCCATGCATGCCTTGAAACCTAATCTGTTTGTTTATGTGTTACAGTGGCTGTTATTTTTTTTTTTAGCATATTTCTTTCAACTGCATTTATTTCAGTATTAGTTTTTCTTCCCTTCAATTTTGGTAAATTGTTAATTCATTTAATAGGGAGGGTGCTCTTCAACAAGCCAACAGGGGTTTCTATATTTTACCTCCTTCCACTTGCCATTGTTCCTTGTTATGTATCGTATTGTATATATGTTGGTGATAAAACAAATGAAACTTTTATTGGTCTTATCCAGACTCCATGAAAATGAAGAGGCCTTAGCAACCAGTCACATCGTCACACCTCCTCCGGAGGTTCAGCCTGAAGATGGCAGTCAGCAGATGGGCATCGGCTTTGACAAGTTCCAGAACCGGCAGAAGAGAAGGATAGATGCTCTCTCCAAAACCCAACCGCTGAAAACCATGTTCTCCCGTAGTGGCAAAACTCCAAACAAAGGTTAGCGTGAGCATATCAACTCTCGATGCATGATATTTGACACACCACGATTATTTGTGTCAACACCGAAGTGATATTAAATCCAAGGCTGACCCAAAAGTCCGACATTAGATGAGAATAGGTGTAATGTGGTGTTCCATGGGTGCTCCTTTAGGAATTAATTTTTTTTCAGTGAATTTTGTTTTAAAATTTATAGAGTTTTAAAAACAACTCTTCCGGTTTACACCTTGCAGGTGATTCTGAATCCCAGGCCCACCCCAAGGTCCAACGTCAGATGAGTATGGAGAGCAAGCAGGCTCGGTCCCGTTTCATGCAATACCTCAGGGGGCTGAATCGACCGATGGCGGAGGATATCTTGAGGCACTGCCAGGATTTCCTGGACAGAATCGAGCAGTTCCGGGAGAGGGCTTCCATCGACGAAGTGGCGGAGAAAGTCCAAGATTTCTACATCGAGATGGCGGAGAGGATCGGGAGCCATCATCTTTACCAAGGTAAAACAGCAGTGCCGTCGGATAGCTGCTATTAACAGCACTTAACCCCGTCCTTTATGTTAATTTAATACCTAAACATGGCCGAATGCATTGTAGCCTAGATCTGGTGTTTCTTGGGACATCCAGGTACAATTATTTTGATTTTTGAATGCCTGTCAGTATATCTGGTAGCCTCAGACCACCCCAGGACCCACTAATTTCTAACACTGTCAATTCTGTTAATTTTTGTTACATGTGTGGCTATTTATGGATTTGATGTTTGGATCCTGCATGCTTGTTTGTGAATGTCAGGCAGTTATTAGTCATTGCGTGAAACGTTGGAAACGGTGGGTGGGGGGAGTGAGTGGAGGGGTGGTTACCACTGTACATGTATATAATAGGCATTGTAACGTAACCACAAGCAACCAGACCAAAATATGCGTGTTTCATGCCAAATTGCTTATTTACAATAATCAATGGTTGTTAACAAAAATATCAACATTTGCGAAATGTCAACAAGTCTATATAACATGTTGAACCAGTGAAATGAAATGGTAGTTTTTTTGCATTCAAAAAAAAAGGGGCTAATTATCAGCCATATTTCACATTTCTCCAGTTGCTTAATTTTGCTGATTATTCCGACAGGTCTCCCAACAGTCATTCAGAGCACAATGATAGATAACATGGAGAAGTACCTAATGACCCGCCTCTACAGGTTACTATTCAGCCCTCCAGACACAGACGACGAACAGAAAGACCTCGCCATCCAGAACAGAATACGAAAGTTACGCTGGGTCACGGCGGACATGCTCGGAGCGGAAATCGAAGAGAGGAATGTCACGGTCAACCAGCTCATCGTCAAAGCCCAAACTGGTTAGGAATATTCGCTTGATGTTCTTCTCTTTGCTTAATATCCTAAGATATGATATTGTTTGTCATAAACACTGCTGATTGCTTCATCGTTTGAATAGCATATTATTGCTTGATATCGTAACATACAAATTGTTATTATTCTTCGATTTTGGTTTCTTTTTGATAGCATGGGATATTTTGGACCCATGAGATTTTAATTTAATAATTACAATGAATTTTGTTTGATAGCTATAGATTGTTTGATGATAGCATGTGGTTATCTGATGATATCAGGACATTTGGTTTATAATGAGATGAGATTTGTTGGATGGAATGAGATTTGTTTGATAGCACGAGATCTGTTGAATTTTTAGCATGATATTTCTTTGATAGTAAAAATTATAATTTGTGTGATATATGTTTGATAGCATGAAATTGTTTTTCTTTTGTGATACTGTGATATTTGTTTTGAGCGTGATATTTGTTTGATAGCATCAATTTTTGATTTCTTGCCAAAGGAATGCGGTCATGCAGCGTATGTGTGTATGTGCATGTGTGTGTGTGACGGCTGCTTTTAATCACGTTATCTCAAGAGCGCCAACCTTCACGAATGTCTTACTTGAGGTCAACAGAGGTCAAACAGTTAAAACTGTGTAATTGCAATAACTGGAGAATGCAAATGTTTACAGAGGTCATATTTTATCTGTATGTTGCCCATATGGGGTACAAGAACCCTAATGTATTTGGTGCTGAATATTTTCATCGTATTGGTGGATTTTCTCATTTTGTTATTCGCCTATCTCAATCTCCTACCAATAACTTATACCTAAAATATATCAACCTCTAATTCCCAGTAAACTCAATTTACACCAGGGTAATCATTAGAAGCTTAACGGTATGTATAAATGCATCCTGGACAATTCAAAATTTTGTGTTGAGAGTGCAGATTATTTTCTGTCAAGTAGTCAAATATTTTCACAAGAATTCAAGTAATATAAAAGGCGAGGAATCACGACACGCCTTTGTGTCTTGTTTTAGATCATGATTTGTGTGATATATGTTTGATAACATGAAATTAGTTTTTGTATGATACTGTGATATATGTTTGTGAGCATGAGATTTGTGTGACAGCATGGGGATTTATTTGATGGCATTGGTCTGAGAGTGTAAGAATTTATGGCATTTGGTTGAAAGCATGAGATTTGTTTCATATTAAGAGATTTGTTTTAATACCGTGGGATTTTTTTGAAACCATGATATTTATTGGTATCATACGATTGTTTGGTAGGATGATATTTGTTTTTGATAACAACAAATTTGTTGATTGTGTGTGACATTTGTTTGATATCATAAGAATTGATTGGTTGCATGAGATTGAAAGCAATGATCTGCTTTGCATGAGATTTAAAGCAATGATCTGCTTTTAACACAAGGTCGATTCTGTCTCTCTCTCAGAGCTTATTGAGATGAATGCTAAGCAGGCCCCCATCGATAAGCTGGGCTGCGTGGCCCGCTCCAGCAAGATTATCTTCGAGATCATCCAGGCATCGCAGGATGCCCCCGTCAGCGCGGACGACTTCCTACCGGTCCTCATCTACATGATCATCAAGGCCAACCCTCCTCAGCTACACTCCAACACCCAATACATCTCTCGGTTCTCCAACCCCTCCCGTCTACAGACAGGAGAGGTTGGCTATTACTTCACCAATATGGTAAGTCGTGCAGCTGTTGGCCCGTCATTGAATCAGTATTGTTGACAGAAGGTGGTAACGTTGGGTTATTCATATCAGAAGATAAATGATCAGCATCCAGATAGTCTTGTATTGGTGGTACTCATTTATATGGTGGGGTGTTAGAATGGTGTGTGTCGACAGGTTTTGCAGCACATCAGAGGACTTGAACAAAGGAATTTCAGCTGTTGGCCCTTCATTAAATCAGCTATAGTATTGATGGCCGAAATTGGTACCATGAAACACCTTGATTAATTAATGATTCAGATCAGAAGATTTTCAGATAAATGATAAATGACCAGTCTTGCATCCGTGTACACTCGTTTATAGGGTGGGGGTGTTATAATGGTGTGTGTCTGTGTGTACAGGTTGTACAGAGGACTTGAACAAAGGAATTCCAGGTCCTCAGAAGAAGAATTCAATGGGAACATAAAGGCTTGGATGTTCAAACAATGGTGTGAGGGTATTGTCAAGTTTAGGGTCTAATTAGGTCAGGATAAAGGATATTTCTATGGAGTCCTCGGACTGAAAAAACACAACATCTCAACAAGGACATTTTGAACCAATATCATATTAAACTGGTAGATATTCCCCATGAGTAATAAATATGCCCCATCTCATGAATATTCATGTGTGGCCAGGCTTCCTGACATTTCAAATATAGGAGGTTGTACCTCATTGTTTTTAGCTCATACAAGCATGTGCTTGTTCAGCTATTGTAATCCTGCTGTCTACTCTATCTACTCTATGTGTCCACAATTGTAAACAAATTGATCCCAAGCACACATGCAAGGTCCCATATGGGCCAATTTATTAAATCATGCAAAATGATTCTACAGATTGTATGTTACAATTTTGAGGGGTTGTCAGGATAGTAACTGTGGTTGTGATACCTTCGGGGGTGTTCAGGAATTTTGGGTCCAAGGTCCCGCATGGGCCATATGGGCCCTTTCATGAAATTGAGCAAAATGCTTCTTCTGCTACAGATTGTATGGTACAATGTTGAGGGTTTGTCCATTTCTCTAAAAATTAATGAATGAAAATGTCAATATCTTTACATTTGTATGCCTTAAGTTACATGGTTTGTGAGCCATTAAATGTCTTTTATTCCTAGGGTGAGCACTGTAAATTTTCTTGGGGGTGGGCACTGTAAATCGTGACACAAAATGGAAAGCTTCACTGGGATTCCAGACAAAATTGATATAATAGACTAATATTGAAATGAGACTTTTATAAAGTTGATAAAAGAATTTGTGATTCCGGTAAGACCCGCTTTCCTCTCCAAAATATGTGCTAATCATATTTAGGTGTTTAAAATATTTCATGGGTTAGATAATTTGGACTAATTTGATGATTTTGGACTAACTACTTTTTAAATTTACTATTGGTAGGCACACCATGGGGCACCGGTTCCTGTAAATCAGAGGCTAGGAAGAACTGATTTGCAGAGGGCGATTGATGACTGGAATGCTCTGTCTGAATTGTTTTGTCGAGTAGAATGAATGGTTTTAAGAGTGCTGTTGATCGTTACTTTGCTGGAGAATTTAGGGTCTTTTAGCGGGACTTGTGTGCTTTTTGCTTTTCATTCTACTAAACTAAACTTAGTGCC
>JAODFY010119909.1:0-11424 GCA_027580055.1 Paracaudina chilensis | reverse complement strand
ACCTTGAGTTGATGAGTTTTCAATGTATGAATCCTATGTTTTTAAAAGAGGTCAATGGTCATTTGAGGTAACACAGACAGTAAAACCATTGTAATCAGACTAACCCTATGAGGGGGGGGGGTGGATTAAAGTCATGCTTTAATGTATGTACTGGTATTGAGTTGAACCCTATAATCTTATAAGTCAAATGTATTCCATCTCTATCATTCCATCTTCCACCCTAAACACTTGCAACCAATCTCATATTTCACCTCCACCCATCTGTCATCTTCAATCATATAATATCATGTAAAAATGGTGCATGAAAATTAGTAAGAATATAAGATGTTTTTATAGAATTTATACAGAATCATTTGTTAAACACAAAGTAGAGCATTTCCATGTTTCAAGAAGAATACAAACCAGTGTTAAAATTCATTCCTTAATCCATCCATCTCTTACGACTATTTTTCTCACCTCCACTTTTCCATTGAAGTACACCAACTGAGTGATTTCTACAGACGGATTGCCCCCCGATTTGCGCACAACACTGAACTTTGGTTACAGAAAAAAAAAAAAAAAAGTTATCGCAATAAATGCTAAATCAGCGTGTGTAGCTGTTCAAATATATGGCTGATACTAAAATAAAGGATAGAAATATCACTCCCATAACACTGGTGTATATTTGTCTTTTGGGGCAATTCAATTTTTGTTTCCTTGATATAGCAAAACAAACCTATGCATTCAACTTGGCGTGTGTGTGCGTGCATCTTTTATATGTGAGGTCATTTGAGGTCAAATTACTAAACATTGTTTTATCTACATGAAACTTGGTACATATAGTTAACATTTGGTGCCAAAAATTCTGATGGTCATATGAGAGGTCATTTGTGATCAAATTACTAAACATTGTTGGATGTACATTAAACTTGGTACATATAGTTAACATTTGGGGCCGAAAATTCTGATGGTCATATGAGAGGTCATTTGAGGTCAAATTACTAAACATTGTTGGATGTACATGAAACGTGGTACATATAGGTAACATTTGGTGCCGAAAAATGTGATGGTCATATGGTGGTAATTTGAGGCCAAATTACTAAACATGAATATCAATTAGTTGATAGGTTTACAGTAACATTTATTAAATTAGAAGAATAGTATTGGTGAACTTAACTCCCTGAGAATTGACGGGTCTGTTATTACCCCCTCTATTATGTGATCGTTCAGCCGCGATATGTTAAATTTTCAAATCATTCAATCCGGATACTTTGCCTGTATATTGGCAAAACCCTTGCTCTTCTGGCCTAAGCTGCAACTGAGAAACTTGTGACGTCCAGGTTGTACACTAGTACTATTGCAACATTGTTCTTTATGGCTTTCCTCAATTGTCATGGCAAATAATTCAACGCTAAGGGGAGCAACATGTTACATTACTGGTTAACATTGTATTGTATTTAGCTATTAATTTAGCAGACGATATGAAATAATTGTAACTAAGAAGAAAGTGTTGTGAGTAGAGGCCAGGTTATTCTGGTGCCATTTTTTTTCATAGGCCGGTAAAGTTTATAGAAGATTACATCAGTCAGCATGTTCACCCAGTATATGCCAACACTCACACTACTACTGGTCTTATGGCAAGACAAACGACGCAATTCAGAAAAGAAGCAAGGTATGTAATATTCATTAAATATACCCATTCCATTCACAGCAGCAAAGCGAAGTATATTAAGTGGTTGTAGGCTAACTTTCTCTGCAAGATTATTTCAGATTATATATATATATATATAGATATATAGATATATAGATATATAGATATATAGATATATAGATATATAGATATATATATATATATAGATATATAGATATATAGATATATAGATATATAGATATATATATATATATATAGATATATAGATATATAGATAGATAGATATATAGATATATAGATATATATATACGCTACGTTCAGAATGGGTGCTCTTATAAAGTTCATTATTTTTTCTGACATTTTGGTGCAAAACGTAAGGTAAACTATTTCAGTTGGCCCACCTTTTTAGGTCCTAACCTTAGTTCTAGCCTATGTGACATTTTGCATCCAGGTAGGCTAGCAACTTCGGAACCGGGTAGTAACTTCGTCGGTCAGGTACCCATATACCCGGTGCAAACACTAAGTAACAGTAAGTATATAACCAGCAACGCTTTTTCTGTAACAGACAACTTATAAAGACATCCGTAAACGCCAATGAGAAAGATGTGCTCATATTTTGTGGCAGTGGTACGACCGGGGCCGTCAACAAACTTGTGTCTGCTCTGAAATTGAAATCCGGAGGAGGCAAGAAAACGGTACATCATAATTTTGATAATATCTTTAAGAAGAAATTTTACCTTGTGGAATTTTCGTGTCTTCAGTAATGTCATCAGAATATATAGGTTGCGAGGAAAGTATGTTCAAAGAGTTATAACTGTTAAAATCTAAAAACCATACCTCATCCAAGGTCAATAAAATTCACACAATGAAAAATAAACATAATTAATTGGAGAAAGTTAACATAAGTTAGTTTCATATATTCATACATGTTTGCAATAAGAAAATCATCCAATTTACATAATATCTCATATTTAACCAGATAAGAGTAATTAATTGGCGACATCGATTCTAAAATGTGTTAATAATTCATAATGGATCACCGAATTTATAGCTCGTACTTACTACCTCATATAACTAGCTTGCATTACCTATAAAACCGTGATTTAGCTTCTGACATAACTTTTCTTCCCTCAGTGGTCACCCTCTTCCTTCCTTTTTTGCCAGCTGAAAGCTTAACAGTGATTTAGCAGAGCTAAAAAATCTGGTTAAATTTGAGACCTTTTTCTAGCGACCTTTACGGTAGAATCATTCTACAGTTGGAAACAGACTTTTGAAGAGGATTTACATCTTTCGGAGAACGTATCCTTTGAAAATAAGTATTTTAAGACGTTTTTGAAGAAAAAAAAATGTTGTGAGCCTTGCGTGCGTGGGATCTTCGGCTCCATAGCCTATCGTATATATGCACCTGTACCGGTTCCGCGAAATTGTATAGACTTGCGCCGCGTGTGGACTGGTTTCGCGAAATCGTAGCGGAGGTGTTGCCCTCTCCTTTCGCGGTTTTCGGCCGTTAGCCAGCTGGAGTAATCAACGTTAACGGCGCTCACAAGGTAGTTTGAGTGGGAACGTAGCTTAGGCACGGAGTAGCGTGCGAGAGCCGCGGAACGGTCTTTGTCCCCGGGAGAAAACGGGGTTTGTTGTAGTGAAGTAGTAAAGTAACATTCCCTATGACATACTCAGATGAATCAGTGCCTTACTTGCAAAAAGTTCCGGCCTTTCAGCGCCTGTGACCAACACCAGTTGTGCCCGAGATGCCGGCCGTGCACGGAGGTCACGACCTGCGAACTCTCCTCCTGTTGGACTCCGGATCCATGGCAGATCGTGCGAACCTGGGAATAGAGGACGGAGAGGGAACAGGCCCTGAGGTAGGCTAGTAGAAGAGAGAAGGAGGGAGAGAGAGAGCCAGGAGAAAAAGGGGTTCCCACCGGACGAACAGACGAGCCTGCCGACCCGACCTCGGGAACCGAGTAGACCTCCGGAACTGAGCCAACCACCGGTCACAGACCGGCCCAGACAACCCGAGAAAATACGGAAGCCTGCAACCCAACGGGCGCCACCCCGAAGAATGAAGAGGCGGCAGGTCATGAGACCTCAACCGAGTCCTCTGATACGGAGCCCTCAGACGAGGAGCCGAGGAGGAAGAAAAGGAAGCACAGGAGAAGAGAAGCCGGCGAGGGCTTGGACATTCTGGACCGCATGAGATACCTCTTTGAGACCCAGGGAAACCGCCAGTACCGGGAGAACGAACCGATCCGAGCGGGACGTCCCGACATGGGGAGACACCACTCCCGAGAGAGGCGAAACATCATCTACCCGGAGGCCTTCGAGAGAGCGGTGGAAGTAGTCCGACATCTCGGGTTCGAACTTCCAGAACCACAGCCTAAGACGGGAAAGCGCTCCAGGATGACCCTCAACCGGTCCTCGAGGCCACCGCCGACGGTAATCTCAGTTGACATTGAATGCATTGAGAGGCTTAAAATCATGGATGAAGCAAAGAAGTGGGCAGCCTACCAGGACAAGCCGCACAGTGTGTTCAAGGTGGAATCAGACGAATGGAGACATGTTTTTCACGCCCGACATGCCAAGGAAAAACTGCGAGCGGCCGGAGTAATGAACGCCACCGGACGGTTCAACGACCCACTCACGGCCAAACTAGAACGAGCAATGTACGACATTGACAGGTCCCTGAGAGTCGAAATGAAGTATGCCTCATCACTCGTGCTGTTCGCGGAGGTACTCTCACGCTCATACCAACAGGCGGACACCGCGGGAGTGTCCCGGAGAGACACCGGAGCGCTGGTGACGCTGCTAGGACCGCTCTCAAGGCTTCTCTTTGACCAGTTCGCCAGGGGCACAGTCAAAGCTACCAAGGAACGCCGAGAGGTCATCTTAGACTCGGTGGTGTGGCTCACCCGGAGATCAATCAAAGGTTTGCCGAGCTCCCAATGCTATGAGAGGATATCTGTGGAGGAGACTTCGACTCCCACCTGCAGGAGGAAGCGGTACGCCAGGCAGAATGGGCCAGAACACCCCGACATCCTACAGAGGAGCACCAGCCAAAGGTTCCGGCTTCCCGGCGGCGAACAGACGCGGCGGGAGGAGAGGAGGTAGGAAAGGCGGTAGGAGACCCTACAAGCACTAGGGGTGCCCACCCTACCTGGCCGGTAGGGGAGACTATGAGCCACTTAGCCAAACATTGGACCCTTTTGGACCCGGGTCGTGGGTCCTGGGGGTAGTGACGACAGGCTACAGGCTAGAATTCACAACAGAGCCCCCGAACCTTGGGAACTGGAGAGAGACTCCAGTACCCACGGACCCGGGCCAGCGGCAAGCGCTCGAAGTGGCGGACCTACTGGAGAAACAGGCGACTCAAGTAGCCAGCGCCGAGGAAAAGACGCAACTATTCCGCTCATCGTTCTTCCTCACCCCAGAGAAGGGCGGCCAATGGAGGCCCATTCTAAACATCAAGCCCCTGAACAAGGCCTACATCCGCCCAAAGGGTTTCCGGATGGAGACACTGGCTACCGTGCTACCTGACTCAGATAACGCGCAAGGAAAATATTTCATTTTTTTTGCATGTAAGTAAAATGTTTGAAGCTTACGTACGTTATGCCTATAACTCAAACGGTCTATCCTTTGCCAACTTTCAGATCATTAAATATAATGGGCGAAGAATTATACTTGGCGTTCATATGTACTAATATGGCCATGTTTGTGTAATAAGCAATGATTATTTAAGTGTGCAATTAGAGGTTCAGCCACCTTACGCAAATCACAGAGCACTGAAGAGTCCCGTCTGCACATCAACGTGCTAGAGATGGAGGAAGTGCGCCAGGCGATCGACCACTGGGCGACACACCTGGAAGGACACCGAGTGACGGTTCTGTACAACAATTCTACGGCGGTGGCCCACATCAACAAAGAGGGCGGGACCAGATCGCAGGGACTGGTCGAGAGGACCTGGAGCCTCCTACTCGGATGCGACGAGCTGTCGATAGCCCTGAGAGCCTCCCACCTGGCCGGCAAAGACAATGTGGCTGTGGACGCACTCTCCCGGGGAATCTACCAGAATTCAGAGGGGTGCCTCTCACAAGCCTGGGCCAACTATACGTTCCAACTCTTTGGCAGACCATACGTCGACCTGTTCGCGACGGCGGAGAATGCTCGCCTTCCGATCTTCTGCCCCAGGAGACTCCACCCCCAGGCATGGAAAACAGACGCCCTAGCGTTCTCATATAGCCTCTCCTTATACGCCTTGCCTCCTTGGTGCCTGGTGTCGCAGGTGTAGAGTCTGAACACAAAATAAAATGTCGGACGACGTTAGGAGTGCCTTTCAATCTTTAATCTAAACCTCAAGCTCGCCAGATCTAAAAAAGACCTCTCTCACACACAATATTAACAAAGGAAACTTAAGAACTAAGGTTACGTTCCGTGTCCAATCATGCATGTAAACACAATACTTCATATACAAAGGCAAGTCTCTACAAATCGCACATGCGTCTAAATAGTTAAAGACTCGCCAATGAAATTAGCCAATAAACATTGATTAACATTGATCGTAACACATGGTGTACAGGGTTCGGACGACGTTGCGGGAGTCGAGCGCAGAGATGATCTTGATAGCCCCCTGTTTGCCCAACCAACCTTGGTTCCCCTTGCTAACCAACCTCCTGGTGGACCGCCCATTCCGGTTCCACAGCTGCAAGAAGTTGCTCACACAGAAGAACGGTGCCATTTGGCACAGGGACATCCCCGGCCTACATCTATCTGCCTGGACGGGGCGAAGCAGAGGGCATTCTACGAGAAGTTGTTGAGGTGACAGCAGATGCCAGAAGGCGGTCCACCATTACGACACGAGACTGGAGACGTTCTTCTCGTGGGGAGAGGCTCACGCTTACGATCCCGTGGTGGCCTCAGTATATCAGGTGGCGACCTTTCTGATACACCTGTACTCCCAGGGACCGCAGGTTAGCATCATAATGAACTACAGATCCGCCATAGCAGTGATCCACGCAGGACTACCACAGGCGACCCCCGGTTAAAAAACTTGCGCCGTCTTGGTCAATTAACGACGTCTTACGGGTCCTGGTGGCCCCACCGTACGAACTCCTACATAGGGCCCCACTAAATATGCTCACCCACAAAACAGTGTTCCTAGTGACATCGGCGAGGAGGAGCGGCCTACAGGCGCTAACGACGAAACCAGGATTCCTCCGTTTCGAGCCGGGGTGTACGACTGCTACCGGACCCACAGTTTCTGGCCAAGAACCAGTCAGCCTCCTTCACCCCCAACGAGATCTTCTTACCGAAGCTGGGCTCGAGATCGTCCATTCCAGAAGACAGAACGTGCTGCCCCGTCCGGGCGCTTAAATGGTACCTGAAAAAAAACCCAAGTAGATCAGACAAGTGGAGAGGCTGTTCCTGCTCCCCAGGAGACCCTTCACTCCAGCGTCCAAGAACATGCTCTCGAGATGGATAGCAGTGAGGGCACACGACATCAGCGGCCACGCAACCTCAAAGGCCTGGTTCAGAGGGGTCCCCCTACAAGACATCATGCAGGCAGCAGCCTGGAAGGACGCCGTCGTCATTCGTCTCCTGCTGCCTGACCGAGACGGTCTTAGCGGAAGGATCCATCGCAATGACGTTCCTGGAGAGACCGAGGCAGGATGGTCCGGACCCGCCTCCGGAGCGGCTGTGCTAGTCTTGTGAGGTAGTTATAGCTAGTTATATGAGGTAGTAAGTACGTGCTATAGATGTACCAAAACTCCCTGGTTTGGTAATCTAACAGCGACGTACTTAGCTCATTTAACACCATTTAACCACTAACAACAGGTGGAACAGAAGGTGCGGGTCCAGAGGACGAGACGTTTTACAGTTGTTCTTATAGGTAATGCAAGCTATTTATATGAAGTACGTCGCTGATAATTACCAAACCAGGGAGTTTTGGTAAGTTTGTAATAACCCACGAATGTGGTATATTAAATCGTCGGTGTTCATTGTTGGGTGAGGACTAGGGTGGTATTAAGTCATATGTCACATTCCTTCCATACGAACTTTTTTTAAGACTAGAATAGCATAGCATATTTAAATAATTTTCACCAAAAATATACCTTTTCTTCTTCTTTTTCAGGTTGTTTTTGTTGGACCTTTCGAACACCACTCAAATATCCTCCCGTGGAAAGAATCGGGATCGGTGGTAGGTCAACAATGATAGATATGAAGGTGTTGTTTCATGATGTATTAAATCCATTTCGTAATGAGTGGGTTGGTAATTCCATTAAAGAAAATGCCATCGATAATCCAGTACATTCATTGTATTGTGTATTTTCTTTACATTTATTCCTTTATTGGTTCCTTGCTTTAGGAAAAGGAACATATGTAGTCAGGTTTGTGTGTTAGTTTGGACGTGTTTTGCAGCATGTCCGAGGACTTGAACAAAGGAATTGCAGGTCCTGGAAGAAGAACTCAATAGGAACAAAAGGTCCTCGGACGTTCGAACAATGGTTCGGGTATTGTCAGGTGGGGTTAGGACAAAGGAAATTTCAATGGAGTCCTCGGACTTGTAAACCGACCTGTGTGTGTGACGCCTGACTTTGGTTACGCTCTAACTCAATATGGGAAAGATGCATTGAAGGCATACTTCGACTATAGATCCGCCATAGTGGGAAGGTATGCGCTATATTGCCGCGGTAGGGGAACATTTTCAAACTTAAGGTTAATTAATGGTTAAAATACTAGTACTTTTGTTGTAACTCAGGAACGAAATGTCCGGTAGGGTTGTGAGTAACGCTAATGTAACCATAATGTTGACCTGCTTGTGGGTGACCTTAGACCTCAGTTTGATCTCCAGTGACCTTTTTGTAGTTTTACATTTATTACATTTTCGACGCCATATTCGGATCTCAAAAGTGCCTTCCGATCAAAAATGTCAAGGGGGTTAATTGACACAAAACAAAAGTGTTGGCTGTAGTTGGTTAGTAATGGGTACATTACTTGGACCATTTGGGCCCAAACTTGCTATGATAATATTATGTGTCGTTGTCATACGCAAGGAACCACAGTGCCCTTGGGCTCTTAATCTTATTTCATGTTGTTGTTTGTTCGTCAGTTGTTATTCTCTCCTTATGTAATCACAAGAACTTTTCAATTTGAAGATTGAGTAGATTTCAACATACTTATGAGACCAAAAACTTGCATGTATGCATGCCTACACTGACATCCCCAGAAATACAGCTTCGGGGCATGTAGGGGGCACACATTTCTCACAGGAGCATAAAGACTCGCAAGCTCCATGGGCTGTTAAATAAAGCTTGAAGGAAAAGTATGCCATGACATTGCAAGATATTTCTGTTTGAGAGGCAAGTAGGGGTCAGAAATCTAATGGGGGGACATTTTTTTGTGGGAAGGTATGTATGTATAGAGCGTCATCACCAGAAATTTGCAGCTTGGAGAAACAGGTATAATCATTTATTGACGCTCTGCGCGCAATTCAACGCAGTATACCTCTCACGTTTTTTGGTTACGATTCCGAGTAACCTATGCGATCAAGTTGGCGTGTGTGTGTACGCGTGTGTGTGTGTGATGTGTGCAACAGGTTTTGCAGCAGGTCTTGAACATAGGAATTTCAGGTCATCGGAATGTAATTTCAGGTCCTCGGAAGAATAATTCAATAGGAACAAAAGGTCATAGGACGGTCAAACAATGGGTAGGGTATTGTCATGGTTAGGGTTAGGATAAAGGATATATCTATTCAGTCCAGGCTCAGACTGAACGCAAAATCCACCTGTGTGTGTGTGTGTGTGTGATGTGACGGCTTGCTTGTAAACACAATGTCATACGTTAGAGGTAGATGAACCATGAAGAGTAGATTTGTCCTGTTGTTTATGTTATCCATAACATGAATATTAATGAGTGGGCGGGCTTAAAAGTGAAATAAAATGTCAATATCTTCGCAACGGTATGTCTGATCTGCTTCATACTTGGTAATTGGTGATGTAAGTTGATGAGTGGTACATTGTTCAATGACAATGAAATTTGATCTAATTAATAATCATGAGTGGGCGGGGCTTAATGCTAAATAGCTTGTAAACACGCGAAGTAACCTACGCGATCATGTTGCTGTGTTTGTGAACGTGTGTGTGCGTGCATGGTATGTCTCTATGATAAGTAGATGTGCCCCATTGTTTTCTTGTGTGAGCGTGGGTTGCCATAAAATTCTTAAAATGTCAATACCTTCGGAACTGTATGTCTCATCACATTCATAATAGGTACGGTGATGTTAGATGATGAGAGGTACATTGTCACATGAGTCATCTAGTTTCATTGATATTCATGAGTGGATGGGGCTTAATGCTAAAACGCTCATAAAATAGCTTATAAACACACGAAGTAACCTACGCGATCATGCTGCTGTGTTTGTGACCGTGTGTTTGCGTGAGTGTACTTTTGCAGAGAATTTAGCACCGGAATTTCAGGTCCTCGGAAAGTAATTCCATGGAACAGTAGGCCCCCGGAAGTTCAAAAATTGTTAGGGTTTTGTCAAGGTTAGGAGGATCTATTAAGATCTATTGTCTATTATTAGGCATGCTCGTAAACAATATCTCAGCAGCCACATGCTGGATCAATGTCATTTGTTGCAGGTAGGTGCCCCATGATGAATCGATGTTTTTGTTGTCAATGTCAATATTTATAAGTATGTATAATTACCTTCATATATGGTACGGTGATGGTTAGATGTCACGTGATAATGAAATTTCATTTCATTTATAGTGCAACTCTGTCTGATCACCTTTCTTCTTGGTACATTTATGTCTGCCAATAAGTACATTTTCATATTACAATGAAATTTCTAACTAAGGTGAATAAAATCTCACCAATGGCATCAGAACAAGAAAACAAGTTTTGTTCTTTTGGTTTTCTGGGTTGGAAAGGCCCCTCCGAAGTTGTTTGTGCCTGCACTTTTTCGAAATTGCTACACCCATAGAGCTTTTTAAAAATATACCATAGAAGGAGAGACCCTCACCACTCCCCCACCCTCTTTTTTTACCAGCCATAATAGTACAATAATTCACACAAATATGATTCAAAATCATCTCCACCTATGAGAAGAAATTTCCGCCACTGGTGTGTTTGTGTGTGTATGACACTTGTAAAATTGTGCTTGTAAACACGAATAACTGAATAAAGTCTGCTATTAATAGTGAATTGAAGATCTTTATTCTTTGTATTCCTTTTGGTGGATGAATCAACATATATGAAGCTTATAGTTGGTAGGTTCACTACAGTACAAGAACCTTAATATTTTGTTGGAGGTTAACAGTCAGCTGAGGTTAAATACTGAGAGAATTGTAAACACCATAACTTGACAATGCCCACTCGATTTCAGTTCATGATTGTTATGATAGTTTTAGCGATTATAAGATGATCACTTGTTTTTGTGGAGGTAAAAGGTCAGGTTAAAAGTAGTCAAATAATGAAACATTGTTTACACCAGTGACAGGATTTTCTTTCGGAAACTGGGGTTAAAAAATGCAACTAACACTATATAAGCGGAGTACCACCATTGGTTGGTGCATATATCATACAGAGGAAAATTGTAAAATATACCTGCCATCTCGCCGGAAATGGCCCAGACTTTGCAAATTGCTTGGACTATAAGATCCGCCTTATTGAGAAGGTGTGCTCTATTGTTTTGGGTGCTCATATCTTGAATATTAATGAGGTTATGTGGTCAAACGTAAAAATCTGAATTTTGATGAAGGGGGGGGGGGCTCATTTTAGCCCTAAAGAGTAATATT
>JAODFY010119798.1:0-11426 GCA_027580055.1 Paracaudina chilensis | reverse complement strand
GTTTTTTTTTTTGGGGGGGGGGGGGACAGTCTGCCGCCCCCCTGCCCCTCCCCCGCCTGGTACGCCTATGTCCGAATGCCAGTCGGACACTATACCAATCATGCATGGTCAATACTACATTACATGACACCACTTTCTTCCAGGTTAATACATATTATAATTTATAACAAAACTTACACAGAAATAACCCTCACTTTTTGTGGGATTTTTGTATGCAGACTTCAATGATACAATACATAGCATAGTACCACGCTTTGTCAATTCCCAGGCAACCGCAATTATATGAATATTCATAGCTTATTTAGATCGGATTGCAAACAAAGCTTTATGCATTGTACATGTTGTAGAGTGGCAATGCTCCTCGCCGGGGCCGCTACAACGCCACTCAATCGTCTATTGTCCAAGCGGTTTCAGGTGTCTTCCGCAGGACTTAATAACCTTAGGTTATTTTACAGTTTAGTTTTGGATGCCTCTCTCATACTGTGTGCAATTGGCAGATATGTACTAGCTTTATACCACCGAATTTCGGGGATCATTTTCAGGGGTTTCTCTTTGTAACCGACCGGCGACTAGCTTCAACCACAGCCCGAAGCACACCGTTGATCAAATCTAGTTTTTCCCCGTCCACTGTGCCATGGCTATTTGTGGCTCAAGAATCAGCCAGATGGCGTTTCATGGGACCCCAGGACCACACGAACGATCAATCCTCAGTGCTGCTCAACCATTTTATCATTCTAGTTCAACATCAGCCGCAAGGAGGGATTTCGAGCCAGATAGACCCATCGGTTACGGTGCTTTCGGTGTCGTGTGGTAAGTTACAGCTGTGTACTCATCCCTTTGTTCTTGTTGTAGGACTAGGCATATATATCATATGTTGCACGTACCAGTATCACCGGCATTTAAATGCCCAAGTAGGCGCCTATTTGTATACCGATCATATGGCGATCGGTGTTAGTTTAACTGTTAGATTTTATTTTGGGCCATTAACTTACATCATTATGTATGTATACTATCAATACTCGTTCTTGTCTCGCATTTTTTTTTTTAAGTGTGCAATTTTCGTCGCCCTGTTAATGTTACTAGTAATATGTTGCCCGCACGGTACATCATTCAGTACGGACAATTTACACTACGAAAGTACACACTTTCACAGTAGCCTATGTACGTTTAATAAAGGGTGACAAAGGTGACAAAAAGCAACGATTGTTACTAAGTAAGTTGTGGCTTTCTCGGTATGTCGGCCATCGTGGTCTTTGTGTACAAGCCGTATCTCAATAAAGCTTATCTCACTGAGCTAACAGTACAATATTTCGTCTGGTACTCCCTAATTTCAGATAAGACTCGATAAGCCCCGTATTCACGAAACAACGGCCTGGCCTAGGCTAGTATTTGTTGGGTGTGGAGCCGATCAGCTGATCGAACTACACACTCATAATGATGCTGCGTAACAGACCTTGATATGGTGTCAGACAAATCTAGGCCTAGCCCTTAAAGTATTTTTCTCATCATTATATCTCATTCCATAGGGCGTTTTTTTCCTTCTTGATAGATTGGCTATTAATTACGCGTCATCAATTGTTAAACTATGATATTATTATCATTGATTAATAATGGTACTATTTTTGAGACCAATATGCATTGTAGGTAGGCTTTATCCATAAATCATGTATCAAATAATCAAAGTAGCCCACAAATATATATTAATATTTGATAATCATTCATTACATTTGCAAACTGATTGCACATTTAATGTATAATGATCCAAATTTATGTTGTGCATCATGCACCTTAGACCCCAGGAAAGGTGCGTCAAGCGTGCTCCCTGTCCATTAAAAATATGAGACGCAGGGTACTTGTAAAGTTCAGATTTTATGGTTCACACAATGTACTGAGGAGTGTGGTGCATCAAGGTGCATCAATATCCATACATATGTTTTGCATTAGTACTATAGGCCTAGCCCCGGGTGAATTCCATGCACAAAATTTCCAAAATCCTTGATTTTTCGTGAAAACAATTTTTCCACGCCATTCCAAGACGTAAATACCACTTCTGCAAAATACAATTTTGTGGTACATGAATGTGGACATGAGGATAGTTATACTGGTCAGGAAATTGCTGTTATTATCCAATGGCAGATTTTCCCGGGCCCTACTATACGCTTAATAAATGGTCAGAAAAAAAAATATTGAGGGGGTGCCAATGGACATCAATATCTGCCGCACCTTTCCTAGGGGTTGTTGGGTGTGTCATGCAATTGATAGACCTGCTCATGCCTATACTATCCTCGTACACAGTAAGCCTATGATGCACACTACTCGTTAACAGATTGTTTGGAAAGATTGTTTTTATATTGTGTCTTGTAGCTAAAAAAATAAATTTAAAAAAAATATATAAAAATATATAAAAATAAAAAAAATAAAATAATAATAATAAAAAACTTTATTAGAGAACCTTCTTAAGTTAAGTACACTTTCTTAATATGCTTACCTGTACACTGAGGAACTAATAATGACCTAAGCTGATTGCATAATTTAACTTGTATTTCAGTTTTACATGTTCATCCATTTTAAAAGGACTGTTCCACTGCTATATTTATCAAAGAAGGCACATTCATTCATCAAGGTTTTCCTACAAAGATTCATGTACAAATTTTTTAAACTCCAAATTGTCATATATGTACATATACATACAAAGCACAGTTTTTTTTTTTATTCTACAGAATCTGTGATCAATTATTTATTTTTATACCTAGAAGCCATTTTTTTTTAAAGACAAGTGTAAAAGTGTGGGACAGGAGTTTTAAGGAGTGTGGGTAAAAGTACACAACGCCCCCACCCCCCTGTCATGCAATCATAGGCACAACACTGTAAACCGAAACATGATTCACGATAGCACTGTATTGACAGGAAATGGCCAAGGACTAAAGACAGCTAGCTTTATAGATAAGGCCACAAATTGACCATGAAACAGTCGGTGATCTGCAAGGTAATTGTGCCACCATGTTAATTTGGAGTGATCATCAGTGATGAATTCCCTTACCTCTACTGCAGGGCAAGATTATAACATGAATTCACCCCGGTCATCCAGACCAGAAATTAACCCCTGATCGTGGGCTCAAAATCCGACCCTGAGTGTTACAGACTTTTTTTTTTATGCCACAAGTCTGACAGCATGCCACAAGCATGGGGTTGGACCCCCACACTCATTCTTGAAAATGTTTTGACCTCTAAGGATATAATGTACTTTTCTTAATATTTGATGTAAATGATGTTTATACCCCAGGGTTACACCATGACGACGAAAATTTTTTAGTATGCAAATTTGGTCACAATAACACCCCAATATTTGATCAGAGATTTCAAATCCCCCCCCCCCAAAAAAAAAAAAAAATGGGAACTAACAGTTACAACTTGTATGACCAAATTAAGGAACTAAATTAAGGAAACTTGTGACAGGTTTCCCTGTTGCTCATAATTTTTTTGTTTACTGGGATGTCTGTAAGCATTGCAAATTTCCAACAAACTATTGCTTTCAAACTTAACATCTCCAGGAATTTTCAGGAATATAAGGGGATGGGTCACATTGTATTTGCAGGGGTTGGGGTAAAAGACACAGAAATTGGAATCAAAATATCAACACATCTTTAATTTTGTGATTTACGACATGATGTCCACATCTGTAAATTGCGTTTCTCTTTAAACCAAGCTAGAAATGAAACCTTTGTCCGTTGGTTTTGTGACTGAGGACGATGATCATTCATGGTTTATATGCTGAAATAATATAAGTGTGTCAAGTGATATATATATATATATATGGAGAATTAATATTATAGTTTCATCTCACCAGTCCATTAACCTTTAAGTGTGTTGTGTTGCAGTGGGTTGAATCAGCGGGTATAGTGAAATGCTGCTTGCAATTAAATTCTTAGAATCATCAGTCTTCTCTCTAGTGAGTGCAATAACCTGTTTTATAGTTCAGTGGTTTGAAAATATTGTGCATGACACTCGGGCTGAACTTTTTGTTGATCATCTTTGGCAGGCACGGTAGTCTCACACTGATGGCATGTGGGTTTCAACCGGTTCTGTGGAAGTTCATTGATTGAAAAGTATGGTTTGTTGACCTCAATATAAACTCGCATTTTTTCACAGAAAGGCACAAACTGAATTAAAAACATGAGAAAAATGCAAACAATGGTGACCAGGTATAGTACATTGTCATCGAGATTCCAAAGTGAACAATTGATTGCCTTCCAGTGAACTCCACCATCTGTAGGAGTTTATGAGCCACATAATTTTGTTAGGGATCCTGGAAACTGCTGCAGCCTTTTCAGCTTTGAGATTTTAAGATCTAATTTGGGATTTTGTGACCTGTTGTTCTCTTTATTTGCTGTGCTTTGTATCCTGTTTTTCAATTTTTTTTCCCTTTTGTATCAAAACAATACCTGTGGCTTTATAATGTTTTTGGTTGTATAAAATATACTGTTTTGTGGCCCCAATGTATGGCTTTGATACCAATTACAAAAAAAAAATAGTTAAAATAGTTATTTAATCAAAAATAGTTTTATACTTGAATTATCATTCCATGAATTGGTGCATAGAAAGTTCACAGGCCGATGGCTTGTTAATTAGTCTATTGGCCCCTACTGAATAGCTTTGTTAACTATTAATGGAAAGACTTATTTAAAAAAAAAAAACATTCATTTTATTCTAGAATTATCATTCAATGAATTAATTAAGTGCATGAATACAACAATACCTGTGGATGTATCTCAGTATCTTTGATGCTAAAAATGTATTGGTTTAAAAATTAGAAACAATTGGGGTTGTTTTTCATACAAAAAATAATTAGTGAAAGCCTGAAAGGGACATTGTAAATGGTACTCTACCTTCAAAGTGTTGTACCCCTGTACCAGTAGATAATTACATTTATGCCAAAAAGATGGCGCCAATGGGCAGAGCTCTTTCAAAGGCAGTAGACCATCAGGGGCATCATCAGCATAGAGGGCACATATATTTGTGTGGGGATGGGCATCAGCAAATTTCAATTTATTATCAATACCCTAAACCTTCTTGCCACAAGACTCTTTATCAAATGCCCAGTCAAACCCACATAATTTGTGTTCAATGCCTCTAATACTCTTCATATTGCATGCCATTTTGGCAGGCCTGTGAGTACTGACTATTGGTAGACAACAATCACACTATTTAGTCCCCATGCAGTTTAAATAATACAGACGTATTCCATCACACTAATTATATAAAGTTCCCAGTTTAATAATTTGGGTCTTGGATTACCTCCTTTGTTTTTTACTACAAGAAATAGTTTGTCAAAGGAAATGTGTTTACGAACTGCATGTATGATTATTACATTGAACAATATATGGCAATAAATCTGGTATATCCTGAGTTGCCCTGTATTGACTTCCTGATTTGGTCGGCAAGTAGTTCATGTAATTCATGTAACATATCGTAAAGTTTAAAGACAAAAATAGTAATTGGCATCTTTGAAGCTACTGGCAGAGGTTTGGCTGCAAATTGTGACTTTACTTTTATAGTGCGACGTTCTAATCGTTCATATACCATGACATAAAATGACCATCTTGTGTTATTTTGACACAAATATGACTCTCTAACCTCACATTTTGATTATATATCACACGCACTGCTTCGTTTCATCTTCAGAATATTGGGAAAGCTATGTAGATTTCTCAATTTTGATGCTTACAGTTCTCAACAGGTTGTATAATGTATATGATACATGTATTCTTTTGTTACCTCGCATTTGATATGTGTACAACTCCATCGCTTTATGGACTTACAATAGAACAATTTCATAGACCTGTATGAATGTATTCAAATCACTGCTGCACGAAATGTAACATTACCCCAACGTTGAAGGACTTTCATTGGTTGCTGATGTCACAGCATATCGTGTATGGAATACTACTCTTTGGCTTTACATGTCTCTGAATGACTTTTCACACATTATAAACCTTTCATCAAGGGTGGCGATTCATTCTCGATATTGGGGGGGGGGGGGAATGACCAAAAAGTAGGGTATGTCCCTCCCACCCACTCACCACCCCCATCCATGTCTTATTATTAGTAAGTAAAGAAAATATGACAACTGCTTCAAAAAGCAACATAGCCAAGCGCATGTACAGCGCATGTACAAGGCATGTACATCGCATGTACAGCGCATGATATTATCACCTCCCAAAAAAGGGCTTTTAAAGAGACCATATATCACAAAGGAAAATCAGACATGTGTCACTCACAGATTCGTCTTCAGTTCATGTTTCTAAGTTTTCAAATTCTGAATGTTATTGATTATATCTTGCATGGGGAGTGAAAAATATCAAGGAGACTCCAGTAGGTTCCTGATTGTCGATTTCTAGTCTGCTGATAAATTTGGTTTAGCAACTTTGTAATTGGTGATATCTACTGTAGTACCTTTCAAATAGAACAGCTCCCACTTTAAATTCTTTAATTGTTATAAATCATTTGCAATTACAAGTTCTAGGATTTGTTCAGGAAGAACATTAAATCATGGGCTGGCTATAGATAGAGCTACTGTACATGAACTGGGCTTTATTGTCCAGAGCTAGTGCAACGTCCTACCGTCTCCCAGATGTTCCTTGACGACATGTACGCTGTACAGCCTTGAACGCTGTCGATCCTTGGATGATAGAGAATGTTCTACCGGCCCAGACCAGTGTGTGTAACTTGAGTGGTGATGTCTTTAAACTAAACCGGTTCAAGTTTCACATGCTTCACATTTGTCTGCTCGGACTTGTTTTATCATTGCTGTTGTGCACACTGAACTATTTATATGTGACCCTGAGTGTTGGGGGGAACACAGTGTAACGCGATCCATGAACATTGTTTTGGACTCCTGGGCTCCTGGCGTAGCTTTTAGGAGGATGCAAAGATGACCTAGAATATCCCAGCATGCATTGCTCCCCGGTCAAGGTCCTCTGTTTGGAATTACTACTGTATGTATTCAAGCTTTTTTCCGAACAGTAAGTAATCTAGGCTTTTGTGTCATCTGTGTGCAGTTAGTTGGCTAGGCTAGTAGATGGTACATAACAGCTTGGGGTATGCTGGAGGGGATTGTTTTTGATTGGATAAAACCAGCCATGAATGCCTTGTCAAGACTCTTTAATCTTGGCACTTCAAATATCCAGATTCAACAAGGCATGACCAGGGCAGACCTTTTGTTGTATAGATGCAGCTCTACTTGCCAAGATATTGGCAAAGTTACAGTGAGTCATTGACAAGTACATGAACTCTTATCTAAGCAATAGTAACCTGTATATTATGGAGATATTGTTTGCATATCATGGGTGCTGTTTCTGGGCAGGGGGAAGGGGAAGGGGAGGCATGCCTCCCATGGACCTTTTAATATCCTCCCTACACACACAACATTTGAAGAGAACATTGTATGATAAAATATTGTACAGAAACACATTAATGGTCCCAAATGATCAGTGACATTGCTACAGGCTACAGGGGGCTGGGGGTTTCCCCCCACTTGCCAGATTTTGTTATCATTATCCAAAATAAAAGTGCTGACAGTGAAAATGAAAATTCAATCAGAAATAAAATTCATAAAATAACTTCAATGAGAGCACCATTTTGCATCTACTGTAAATCATTAGTCAGTTCCAATGTTCCATCCCCAGATCTTATGATACAAAAAAAATGAGCGTGAAAGCCTCGGAAAAGGAATTTGGTAGATAATTATCACCAAAATCTTGGAACGCATTGACTCCCAAGACAAGTTGGACGCACACTTTGTGGGGGTGAGGATTACCAGCAGACATGTGCATTGTGCATACAAACTGTTGTGCTGATCGAGAAGTTTAGTCATTGGGCGAAATCCCCCAGTTGGAAATGAATACAAAGTAAAATATCAGGGTTGATTATTTGAATTTATTTCCCTTGTTTGGTTGGCATTTCCTATTTATGCCTCAACCAATGGGTGAATGGAGGGACAGTCCCTTAGGTTTATTTTTAATTTCCATGCATGGCTAGCATGGTTAGTGCAAGGAGGAAGTGAGTTGTGTCAAATTAATCGGTGCAGTATGTCATTTGGTTACGGACAAAGTGTACAACTTCAAAACAAGCAGTTATAAATTTGAAACAAAATTATCAAATAAGACCCTGTGGTATAAACTTGTTGAGGCTGCCTGTGCTGGCTGGGGAATAATATTTACCCTACTCCATCCACTTTCCCTCCTATACCCTAAATGACCACCCCCCCCCACACCCCTTGCAGAAATGTTTCGTTATCATCATCCTTTAATACCGTCAGTAAGCCAGACATTCATTTATATATCTACATGTAGTTCGAGATAAGTTCTCGTTGTAACTAATCTACATATGTTTAAATCTATTGTCATGCGGACTCGTGTCCCTCTCTGGGATAAAGACCCAAACATGCAAAATTCTTTGTGAATTAAATTCCCCATCAGACTTTGAGCCCCATCTTGGTGCGGTGGTTTAATCATTTAGTCAATAGTTCTGCGTAAATCATTGATTCTCTCTACTCATCCAGCCAATTGTATCGCTCGTGGGAGATAATCTGAGCTCGGAGACGAGCATTGCTCGATGGGTTTTGATCGACGGCAAATATTATGTATAAAAACATTGATATTTCAATAATTTCACCAAATAATACAGAGCATTTTAAAATACAATCAGTGAGTTAGCTAGAAGTATCTGATGTCGTCCGGGATTATCTGTTCATTTCCTGGAATTGTTCCAATGTGACCGGGGGAACATAGTTACCCCAGGCCTGCTGGGTGCTTGAGAATGCTGGTAGGAAGTGCACACAGTGTCAAACTGATGTGCTTCCATGTGGAACACAGAAAAATTCAGTAACATATGTCTGTACCTTATCATTGGAAAGGTGAATTTTCACATTTTTCACCGTTTTCCAGAAAGGACAGGACACTGACCTGTTTCTGGCAGATTTTATCCTTTTACCCGCAAAATGTTTACGTAGCTTAAATTTGTTTGTAACAGTGTTCAATCAACTGTGTTTGCTATAAAAATAAGAATCAGTTGGAAGGGTAAACAGTTTGGATTCCTGTTTTTACCATGTAAATGATGTGAAATACTGTACCTCTCGGTTATTTAACTCCTTGCTGAACATCGTCAACATGATGTATCCTACCATATACAGCATTTCTCTAGTGTGTAAATATTCTGTGTACAGAACAAAGGAATTCCAAGTCCTCGGAAGACGAATTCAATAGGAACAAAAGGTCCTCAGACGTTCGAACAATGGTTAGGGTATTGTCAGGTTAGGGCGCGGACAAAGGTAATTACAAAAAAAAAAAAAGTCCTCAGACATAGTGTAAAACCCACCTGTATGTGTGTGTGTGTGTGTGCGACACTTGAGCTTGTTAACATGACATCTCAAGAAGGAGAAGGTGGAATGATATCATACTTGGTATATATATATATATTGGCCATATTGAGTACATGATCCCTATTGTTTTTGGTGGCCATGCCGTGAATATTAAAAATTATTAATGAAGGGGCGGGGCTTAAAGTAAAATTCTTATAATGTCAATATCTTCGCAACGGTATGTCAGATCTGCTTCATACTTGGCATGGTGATGTATAAAGTTGAAGAGTGGTACCTTTTCCCAAGACTATTATATTTCAACTAATTAGTATTCATGAGTGGGTAGGACTTAATTATGCAAAATTTCTAAAAATAGCTTGTAAACACGATATCTCACGAAGGTGAAGTTGGAATGATATCATACTTGGTATATATGTTGGCCATATTGAGTACATGATCCCTATTGTTTTTGGTGGCCATGCCAATATTAATGAAGGGGGCGGGGCTTAAAGTAAAATTCTTAAGTGAAATTCTTAAAATGTCAAAATCTTTGCATATGTCCGATCTGCTTCATACGTGGTACATTGTCGCATTATATTCACATTTCATCTAATTAATATTCATGAGTGGATGGGGCTTGTGCTAAATCGCTCAAAATAGCTTGTAAACACAATATCTCTAGAAGGAGAGTTATACATATATATCCCAATGAAATTTGTAACTAGGGTTAATATTAAAAATTTCATCAATGGCATCGGAACAACTAAGCCTTTTGGTTTTCTGTTTTTTTAAACCAAACATGAAATGACTGGAAGATCTAAGTTGAGTTACAAATTTGTGTTTTTAAAGAGTACATATCATTTCCACTAGATCATTGTATTCTAATTAAGCTGGAAACAGGAAATGTTTATGCCTTGAAAATATATTTTTTGACATCCAGGTAAAATTATGGATAATACAACTAGCATCAGAAACCTGCCAACTGTGATTACAACTGTGTTGTGAGATGACATGTGTATTTTGTTCTTCACCAGCTTTGCATCAGAGGTTGCTTCCAGGGTGTTACCAACATCAACAGAGCTGTTTTCCAGGATGTTACCAACATCAACATAGCTATTCAAGTGAAGTGGTATTAATTTAAACAATCTTTGGCACTTATACATAGGATAACAGTATATATTAAAGTTTTTCATTTGGGTAATGAAAAACTTAAAAGTTAATTCATCCACTCTGACTCTTTCTATCTTTCTAAATATTGTTTTATTACTTCTTTGAAATCTTTCATTTTCTTTATCTTTTATAATGTATGTACATTTATTTTTCTGATTTTCACAATGTACATTTGAGGGCCTCATGTAAGATTAGAATTATGTATGCTAAAAGAGTTTACCCTTGAAAGTTGAAATAAATAAAATAAAACAATTATCGGACCAAGCTGCTGGTTAAGATGTGTCGAGACTTCATCTTGTGTAATGAAAAATTAATTTTCAAAGTTTGAAGAATTCAAAATGTCAATGCCCAATTTTTTAGTTCAATATGAAACACTGTACTATATATTTACGTTTTTTTGGCCAAATATTCTGATTCATTTCATCTATAATTTCAATTATATTTTATCTTGCTGCTTTTGGAAAAGGGAATATAAAATTACTTTCATGGTTTTGTTTTCAAAAACACTAAAACAAGATATGGATCTTCAACCCGTTTAAGGGTGTACAGTGTCAAGTGTCAAATTTCAACTCCACCATTTAAATTTGTTGAATCAACATACATAAAATGAACAGCAAACAAGCTGACCTGTCTAGCATATACCTAATGTAGCTCTGACTTGGATTAAATATGTGCTAGATACTTGTGCAAGATATGTCCTACTTACAGAGTAAGGAACATGCCAGCCATCACTATACCCAGGCGTACAAGGCAGGAGGGCACTCGCCCTCCCAATTCGGGCAAAATCAGTTGATCCATTTTGGCAAAATGAGATGGCCAAAATGAATAAATTACAATATTCCGGCAAAAATTGATCTTGCCCCCCCCCCAGAAATATTGACCCCCATATGCCTATGAC
>JAODFY010119688.1:0-18098 GCA_027580055.1 Paracaudina chilensis | reverse complement strand
CCTTCTATTTTCTCTCCTCCATGCACTTTTTTAAATCCCCCGACTGAGTGATTTTCCCCCGACTGACCACAAAGGTGTGGGCATGCTCACAACACCCCCCCTTGCCGCACGCCACTGATTAGATGTGTGATATTAACACGTGTCAATTGCAAACGTGTCAAAAAGGAAAATGGTTTGAGAACTGCTCCATCAGCTACACCACTTATGAAAAATTTAAACAGTAACAATTATTAATTTATCATGCTAAAAAATGTCAATTACAAACTAATTGTTATTACCATTTGCTGTCGCAGGTGACGTCGCTGCACTAGTCGCTATAAATTCACACGAAAAATAAAACAAGGGTTTGGTATGTTAGCAGGTAAACAAATAATTGAAGGCAGCAAAATATATTGTTTTAGCATTAAACATGAAATCCAAATGAACATATTGTCAGCTACACCAGACCAGACATTAATTAAATGAATAATATAAACACATGCCGATGACCAACTTACTGCTGTTGCCATGAGTCACTACACTGGTCGCACCTATAAGACAGACAAGAGACAAGTCACATTATTTCCCAGGCCTTGTAGGCCTACGTCAGTTTTTATTTTAGACACAGTATTACATGGGTTCCCTGTCACATACACACGTCGCAGCATATTGTACAGCTGGAAGACAGTTTAAATATTACAAGGGGCTACTTTTGTGATATAGTTGCTCCATCAGTCCTGAGCTATTTATGTTATGCGGACAGGGCCATTTTCCTTTTCTATAAATATGTTTTCTGTTTTAAATACAAAACTTAACTGTATACCATTTAACCATTGCAAAATAGGCAATTGAAAAGGACCGTAGGCGTACGGAGCTCCGCAGACCTGGCGGGTTGAAGTGAAAAAGTCGAAATATATGGCACCATCTAAGCGGAGCGCCACATCGGTTGGCGCGTACCTAGAAAATTTGCTAAATATACCTCCTAGATCGCCTGAAATGACACTTTTCAGCCCTTGCAAATACCTTGAAAACCTCTTATATTTTTAGATCTCGTGAATGAAAAATTTAGACTTGTAGTTGAAATAGTTTGGTAAAATGTTCCCGCCCAGTGGCATGCGCAGGGTTTCGTAGGTAGGAGGTCAAACATCAAATACCCCGTCTGGATTTTTGTTGGGTGGGACAGAATGTTTCTGTAAAGCGTTATGGAAGGACACATACTGAGCGCAGGGCCAATCACCAAGTGAGAGGCGAAAATTGCGTCTTAATCCAAATTTGCGGCTATTTGCTCCAAAGTGAACTACTCTGATGTTGCTGCCTACTACAAACATACACGCGCTAATAGCGCGCGAAATTGTTTGCCCACTGTTAAACATGTTTGACCATTGAGAGGAATTACAGCAACATTATAGTTGATGGATAGGCCTACCGGTAATCAAAGGTCACAGTTAATTCATTCCTTAGCCCCTTCTATTTTCTCTCCTCCATGCACTATTTTAAATCCCGCGACTGAGTGATTTTCCCCCGACTGACCACAAAGGTGGGGGCCATGGCCCCTCGGCTCCCCCCCCCCTTTGCGCACGCTACTGATCGGTAGTTTTGTCAAGACCTTACTACGCTTTTGCATGGTCAAAGGTCTCTATACAACTAGCTTTTGTGTGCGCCATCATATATCATATTTCCTGCTTGTATCAACACAGACCTTTCTGATGTACATATAGTTTAACGGAATAGCGCATTTTTACAATCGTCTTGGCCAAGACTATATTATCAGAAGTCTTGTTTCCACAATGTAGCGCCCCAGGAATGTTCATTGTGAAATAGTTTAAATTGGTATATAAAAAAAATTGTTTGGGAAATGGAACACTTATTATTGATTTTTTTAAATTTTTATATTTACCACAATTTTCTTCATCTTCTCTCCCAGGACAGTCGATTTGTCCGTTACACCTGTGGTGCTGTGGGATGCAGTACGAGTCGGGACACTTGAACGTGAATCCTGAACACTGAAATAAATCTAAGAACGATACAAAATTATCGGTTAAAAAAACCATAGCATACCAAACTCCCACATCCCAAATATTTGTTGATGGCTGCTATATATAGACTCATGCAGATCACAACTGCGCGCTGTGAATGACGAAATCACGGAATATTCAAAGATTGTTTAAGGCAATAAGACGGCGTTTGTGTTTATAAACACTTCAAAATCTAGGGAAGGTTAACAGTTTCCGCAACCAATTGTAGAATGTGTTGGATAGATGTCGTATGTTGTACACACAAATGTTTCATCAATAACATATCTGATTCTGTATATCAGAGTAAATATATACTTTTCAGGTTTGTGGAATGTGCACGGTAAGTGCATCCTTCAGAGATTTGGGTGTTATAACTTATATATAAGTTATGATGATCAAAATGACTGGGTAAAGTTGAAAAGTTAAATTATGGAAAGCACAAAGCATTTATTTGTATTCTGGTAAACGTGGAAAATATTTAAGAGGGTTTACCACAGTTTCTTAGATGAGTGACGTCACGGCATCCAGTTGTATAACCAAAAGCATCTGTATTCATCATACATGCGTTGGTCCTGTCCACACACACTTCATTGTTGCACTCGAGGTGACGTGTTGCGTCACAATTGTACGTATCTTTAAAGTAACCTTGTATGGAAGAAGTAAACATAGGTGGTACATAAATACATTCTCGATTGATAGTTAATATGCAGATTTTGCTATTTTGACACTGGTTTATTGGACGTAGGGTAACAATTTTTGATTTCAGATCAAAATTATAGGTCCACATTTCATCCGTCTCCATATTGACATAGTTGTCATTTTTGCTTATATTCTATGCCCGTAAAATATTTTGGGTGACAGTTACCCCTCCCCGTCATATTCGATCGATGTATAAATATACAATAAAGCTAAACGGTATACAGCAATGTTAACAAAATAAAGGTTGACCTGTAAAGGTTTGACATAAAGGTTTGACATGTAGATTAGACCAGTGAACGACGTTGATTTTACATGTTTATGGTAAAAATCTCAACTCGTTATATCATTGCACTAAATTTTGTATTGCATGGATCTGTCAATGATATATACATCGATCGAGATGCATGTTGTGGCAAAGGGTTGAGCGAGTCCCAAATTAAAGTAGAGGCTATACAGGCATTCAACAATGAATGATCTGCTTCCATCGCATTTTATGGTCTCTGATCACCTCTTAACGATATAATGGTATATCACATATTTTTTCACTTTAATATATGTCTAATAATATTCACAAAATCAAAGCTGAATTATTATGTTACGTACCGCAAGACGTAGGTTCGTCTTCAAATACTTTACCGCTGCAGTCCCGGTAGCCGTCACAGTAAAGATGCATGGGTATGGTATCGCCATTATAACACTGGAAAACTGAGTCTGCATACACTACAATGTAAAGGAATCATCTTAAAATGTTAGGCTTCAGTAGTAGTTGTTTAGTAATGGACAAGGAAAATCCTCCCCATCACGCACATGCAGAACATGTCCAAAATCGCTTAATTTGGGTTCCACTCATCTCGGTATTTATAGCTGCTCATGGGAACATACTAACCCCGATCAGTGTCAGGGCTATGAATGCGGTGTACTATCCAAGCGGAGCGGCACCAACGGTTGCCGCATCCTATATGAATGCGGTGTACTTTCCGAGCGGAGCGGCACCAACGGTTGCCGCGTCCTATATGAATGCGGTGTACTATCCGAGCGGAGCGACACCATCGGTTGCCGCGTACCGTTCAAGAATTTAAATTGCATGTAAACATTCTTCTTGAGGTTTATTCAAATAAAATAAAATCAAAGCAAATGGTGACTAAAAAACAAAAGCATATTTATTAGAAAGTGCAATGAATTTAGGCGCGCACGTATGCTCTATGCGGCAAGCGCCTCATCTGTCACACGCTTGATACGCTGTTGAGTATTACTATCCTGTTCAGTGTTAATAAGTTATGATTATTTGTGCTTTGGACTCAGCTCGGAATCAAATCCATCTATTTATTTTTCTCCATATAATTCTCATAAGGTCGTCTTTATAGATATTTTGGAAAACCAAGTCAAATATTAGGTTAATACTAATTGTTTATTGTTATGATAACGAATTCCTTAAATAGTAATGAGCATGTCATGGCTGAATTACATAGTCAGCACGTTTTCCTGTGACATATATATATATAGCCAATATGAGCTGATGATATATCACATATCTTGCCAGATGCATAAATGAAATTTAAAGTGATTTCGAAAGTGGATATCTCAACAACCATAGATTCCATTCTTATGGGACTTTTATCATTTCTCTTATTTATCAGATAGTTTCGTTTTCCCTGGACTATTCTTTAAAGAACAACAGACTTGAGCGTATGTAGTCCCCAGCCTGCAGAGCAGACCAAGCAAGTGACTGCATGAACCTCTAGGCTATAGGTGGATTCATGTCATCAATAAGCATTATCCGTATCATTTGTATTCTCACCCCCGTTACATGCCGATTCATCGGAACCGTCGATACAGTCTTGTATTAAGTCACATGACCGATCACGTGGTATGCATTGTCCATTGTCACAAGTAAACTCGTCTTCGTTGCAAGATGGAAAAACTGTAATAAATATTAAAGAAAGGTAATTGAGTTAATCCGTCTCCTATATATGGGTACGTGCGTTGGTTCCCTGTTCCATCGCTAAGCTCATCAAATAGAACGAGAAAATAATAATGCGCCTTACGTTTTGAAATGCGATGGTTTATCCTTATCAATGGAACAAATTATCCAGAGAACTATCAAATTTCAAACATTGTGTCTGCTTCATACAACAATCATTATTTGGAAATAGAGTTATTAAGATGATTGCTGAGAATGGCCTCACATTAAGGAAAAGCATAATTTTATCATAACAAGTACCCTGTGAGGCAAAGGAAACATTTCAACTTGTTTTCCCGAAATACATTTGACAAATGCGACGACGAATTATAAAAGTTTATTTTATTCATATCTAACGTTTCACAAAAATCAACACTAGTTTTTAAAATTAATCTGCTGTGCGTATTTATTTTTATACTGACAACTCACATATGCTGTTACGATACAATATACATTCACAGAAAAAACTAGGTCATTGAAAAATTCACCAGATTATGGGTGTTAGGTTTAGTTGAAAACACATTTTGGATATATATTTTTTAGGGATATGAAACTTTGTTTTAGTATTTAGTTTTTCATTCAGTATAAGACAACGAGGTTTTAAAATCGATATTCTATTTTAGAAAATTTGTTAAACCTATTAATAACTCCTTCCTTCTCCGCATGATAATGTTTACCCTGATAATTAGGTCAAATTTCTTACCGCAAGATTGCTCATCGCTACCATCGTAACAATCATCTTTGAAGTCACAGAAGAATCTCGCTGGTATACAAATACCACTATTACACATCATATAAAACGGATTCGAACAAGAACTCTTCATTATTCCTGCTAAAACACCTATGAAAAGGAAGAATAATTATAGTAATAATTAATTGTAATAATAGTAATAAATAATTAATTGTATAAATGAAAGCGTGTACAATTCAAACAGTTTTGTATACATTGAAATAAAGTAGTTGTGTAGATCAGTGGCGTGCTCAAAGGGGCCGGGGGCCATGGCCCCCACCTTTGTGGCCAGTCGGGGGATTTAAAAAGTGCATGGAGGAGAGGAGAGAAAATAGAAAGGACTAAGGAATTAATTATTTGTAACCGTTGATTATTCTTAAACTGTAATCCCTCTCAACATTATAAGGTCATACATGTTTCACAGTGGCCAAAATTGTTCGCGTACTTCGCATGCGTGTTTATTTCTATTCAGCAGCATTACCAGAATAACTTTTGGAATGAGGAATAATTTTCGTTCCCCTTCCTAAGCGCAGGGCCAATAGCCAAGTGAGAGGGAAATTGCGCCTTATATGTGTCCTTCTGTAACGCTTTACAGAAAAGTTCAATCCAATCCAACAGAAATCCAGTCGGGAGATCGCATGTTTGAACCCCCCACCTAGTTACCAAACTACATCAACTACAAGTCAGAAATCCTGTGCACGCCGCGGGTGTAGATCGACGTGGGAGTACTTTTAGTATTAAAGATAAAGTTGAGTAGATTGATTACGTGTAGTTATACTAATTGAACTCGAGTAGTGGTATAGCACATAATAAGGTATGAAGATTTCGAGTATAGTTGTGTATATTGAACTGTAGTTATGCAAGTTGATTTGAAGTTGTCTAAATTAAATTCGAGTAGTGGTGCAGAATAAAGTAGTTGTGCAGATTGAGATTGGAGTATTTGTATTTTGTATTTATATTTATTTGTATTTATAAATTGAATTCGAGTAGTAGTGTAGTTTAGGAGAGTAGTGATTGATATTAAAGCAGGAAGTGTTTATATTAAATTGTAGTAAATTGTGTAATATGTAGAAATGTAGATTGAAGTGGATTTAAGTAAATTAAGGTGTGAGTAGATTCAGTAGATCAAAACAATGTGACTGTGAACAAGGAATTCGAAAAGACGTGTAGATTGAATTCGATATACATTATACAGGTGTAAAGTGTCTTAATAGTCTACTGCAAATTATATGGCTACAGATATCACCGTTATACAGAAACGACAAATGTTTTTTATCAACTTTAAATGCAGTTATAGAAACGACAACAAGAAAATACAACCCTTAAGTACATACTTGAATAATCTGTGGTTTTGTGTGAAACGTGAAAACGGGCACGTGAAATTTGCTACGCGCTCACCCTGCACCTTTAACACAATCCATTAAAAACATTGACTGGAGATTTAAAGAAAATGCCTTAATAAATGACTTCATTGTTTGGCTAAATTTATAGAGTTATTTTTTGAAACATATTGTCGGTCTTAATGAGGATGTTATATAACCCTACCATCATAGTGTTCCGGTTCGTCACTTCTATCCTGGCAGTCGGGTGTGTGATCGTTCCAGTACACCGCATTAATGCACTCCCCGGAATCACATTCAAACTGACCATCGGAGCACTCCTGACTCAAAACTTTCAAGATAAAATATGATAACAAAATTTTGTTTTAATTGGTATTAATGTAGTTTTAGGTGATCTCGATCACTGTTAACACGTAAAATAGCAGGATATTGTTGCATAGGGGTATGGTTGTAGGGTGTATATGTGTTTCTACATCCCTCTACCCCCGAAGTTGAAAGCTGGAATTTAAAGCCATGCTTTTTTCAAATCCAAAACAAAATGAAATTGAAAAGTTATTTACCTTTTACATTCTTTGCACATAAGATGTTATCAGCGTTTTCACACTCTGTGATTAGTGCGTCCCAACCTCGGACACACGTTGATTTATGCGTGCTCTCATCTCCGCCGTCAATCACTATATTCGCTCCGCCCCAAATCCGCCAAACATTGGTAATGTACGATTTGACTTGTTCGGGATGCGCTTCAATGAAACTGCGGTTGACGACATCCGTACCGTCTGGACATAGCTCACTGAAGTTCACTCCGCCTGTAACCTCCGTGTACACCATATGCAGACACTGATCCGCGATGAGAAAGTAGTGCGGATCACAAACTGCATGGAACAGCATAGATCACTAAGATTACCCTAAAGGACCACGGATATATACCACGTATGACTCAAGGTTACTTAGTCTTTAGTAGTCTCAATGTAGTCATAGAAAATTAATAGAACAAAAATCTTCGAAAACTTCGAGAAAAAAAAAACGATACCAATTTGCATAACATTTATAATATGCGTTTCTGAAGATTATCAATAGTATATAATCAAAATTATATTTCATTTTCCATTGGCGGAAAATGTACTAATGGTAATATAGATGCATCATTCATATAACACACACGAATTAGATGCGTCCTTTGGTCAGCTTTTTAGGAAGAAATCCGACAACTACCATGAACTTCTGCCGGTACATTTATTTCATTATACTTTTCACTATACCTGTAAGGTATAGCCAACATATATTGACCTATCAGTACTTCTATTATAGTGACGTCATTTAGTCCTAGCATTATGTGATACTTGTATTACTCACACTCGGTGTGGAATGTCACAGCTGGCTTAATCAGACCATCAGTATCTGTAGAGAAAACACATTTTGCGAAAACAATACGTGAACAAATAACAACCCTCGTTACCTAGCTGTATGTATACCCGTTTCGTATATAACTAACATAGATCCAAAAAGTAATATCTTACTTTAATTTTCATTAAAGTTAGTATTAAAAGTTACGATGCAAATTAAAATGTTTCCACATTCGTTTACCATTTTGGATTGACTTGGATATAGCTCCATCAATATGCATTTCGCGGGTTTACATGTAGCATATATTAGGATTGGGATATTAGTAAGCATGGTGTAGGCTGCCAAATGTGAACAAATAAGGTTCATATTTTGTTCAATGCAAAGGAATAGCTAGGTCAGGGATGTCGATTCGTCATGTTCAATGAAGTTACACATATATGCTTTTGAAGACCACTTACCATGTGGTACCGCTTGTTTAGCGCATATGAAGTGGCTTGTTTGTGGATCAGCACAAGGGATATCCTTCCAGTTTCTCGTATTTGTGAAGTCCCTCACCTCTAGAGCAGTGCAGCCTTCAGCCCTTCCTCCGTCTGGTTCCCGGTCAGTCTTGTCGCTGTAACCAATGTGGAATTGATAAATGGTTTAGTTTAAAGTTTTCCTTTGACAGAGAGAGAAATATATAGGGAGGCTAGACATTTATACAAAGCATAACATTATAAGAAAGTACTTAATTTATAAAACCTTGGAAGTGTTTATCTTAAAAGAGTATAAAAAGTTTTTTTTTAAAAATCTATACAAGGACTATAAAGATTTTCTCCTATATAGAGGAAGGAAGTGTTTCATCAATATACATCATAACATAAGTTTCATCTACATAGCTACATAACCAGTGGTCTCTGTTTTATATTGACAGAGTATACGAATTATTTCCTTTATACGAAGTATAAAAGTGGTTCAACTATAGAAAGCATAGTAAATGTGTCATCGAGAGAATGAAAGCAATATGTTGTGAAGTTATTAAGTAACTTACAATGGTGCAATGTACCAGTCTGTGTAACTCAGAGGCAGCCCATCCGTCCATCTGTAATGGCCTGAATCAGAAGTAAGTCCTGCGATATGGAATTAATAATAAAAGTAACGTCTCCTTTATACATATCCAATGTATTTAGTGTAGAATTTAACTGTTCAACTGGTCGTCTCGGATGATCTAGAACTTCACGTGTGGTCATCGGAAGTTTCAATGGATTTCATTCATTCCTGAACATCAACTGAATAATTGGTACCTTAGATTTAGATCATCTAGAGTATTAGATCATCTAGAACAAAAACTTATTATCTAATACATTAATAGCTATAAGGGGAATAACTATCCCTAGCAACACTCTTGCTGGGGTAATTACTAATTTACGCAATGATAATTTCATTAAATCTTCATAGTTTTTATCTTTGCAGTATTTACTGAGATTTATACAACATCCATATGGCAAGCAAATAGGACCACATCATATGGTGATGTAAACATATGATGGTGTACTGAAGCGAAAAGGACCACATCATATGGTGATGTAAACATATGATGGTGTACTGAAGCGAATAGGACCACATCATATGGTGATGTAAAACATATGATGGTGTACTGAAGCGAAAATGACCACAAAGGGCTACATGATGATGCCGGATATTTACATGGGTGATGTTCTAACACCAACATGTAATAAATATACATTATTTTGACATAGAAATGTCATGATGTGTTGTCTCACGATCATGATCTAAATTTGGATGATGTACATGTAATATGGGCTGATATAATCCTAGTGCATACCTATGTAATATGTGCTGATTTCAAACCCCCCTTTCAGGATATTTTCTTGAACAAAATCCATCTCAGCAGTGTTTCTGATAGAAACCAGTTCCGAAGTATTGCCCACATTTGTCCTACAGTACTGCATCGCATCAGTCCAGCGAAGAGTCTTGTTGTGGTTTACAAACAGGAAGCAACGACCGTTAAAGAGCACCCAGGGAGCTGGGCAGGAATATTCTAAGGAGAGGAAAGTTAGTTGAAAGAAATGTTCCTATACATTCACATTTCTGGAGGCGAGGGGAGTCTCGTGTGAATAAAAAAGTAAGATATTAATTATTATTTTGGGTACTAAAACTAATAAATAGCCCAATTATTATTTGTTTCTACCACCACAAAATGAGAACAACCAAGGTCAAGGTAGTTAGTTATACCATAACTTAGGTCTGAGAAGAGAATACGTTGTAACCAAAGACGTTCATGCAACCTACATTCCACTCTTGTTTCCCTCATGAGAACAAAATAATAAAGTGTATATTCTTGAAGAGTTTAACTTACTTTCATCCTTTTTCTCTATTGACTCATATCCGCTTGTCTCGAAGAAACGTTCCTCGTATACTGCCAGGAATTTACCTCGTTGTCCATCAGTAATAAATTTAACGGTTAGGACGTTTCTCTGTGAATTAAAAGGTTGGTAACGACCCGATGGTCGCGGGCAGATGATAAACACCACCCTTAAGCTTATGAGATGTAGTTTTATTCTGCAAGCGGTATCACCATATGCATCGAAACTCATTAGCAGAAACCATACGTAAGATCCCTTTGACGTAGTAATGACGTAGTTACATTCATAGATGGACGAGTATATTGCCGGATAGTTAGGGCTGGCGATAAAGGCCTTTGGAAGATTGCACGTGGTTGTGGGAGAGGACTCTCTGTTATTCTTTGGAACGAATTCACAACCTGGAGCTTCTAAAGGTCCTGATGAGATACAAAAAGGAGAACATTGAATTATGGGTAACAGCATGCAGTCGCGACCATACTATGTTTTCACAAGGTCACTAAACACGTAGCTCTATCCGCGCGCTCTCTGTATCCTATTTTCTGCTTTTATTAGGCATTTCTACTTCTTCCTCCAGGATAAGGTGTGCAGCGAAAGTCCACTCTTTGTGGCTATGAACAAGAAGATTAAAGTAATACCGTCTTAAATAAGACTATGGTACACATTGCATATAGAATGAAACATATGGTTATTGCTCGGTATATTTTCTTCACATTACCTGCAGTGGGTCCATGGTGTGCCCGAAATCCATTAGCCCGGTGAATAAGACCAGTGTCATAAGTTATAATCACTTTATTGGTCTCTGAATATAGCCAAATTGGTGACGTCACAGCTACGTAATCTATCTCGTTGACTTGTGATTGGTTTATTTTATGAAGGTATACTTTGATTGGATGTGACATCTCAACACCCACTGCAAAGAAGTCGAGTCTGATATAGTTATCCGGTTCCTTTAGAATCGTCCAGCGACAGGAAAATGCAGGTGGAAGTATGTTGGGATGATGGAATGTAATTATTACAGCCCTGTATTCTGTGATTGGTGATTCTTTAGATGGACATGTAAAGTCACAGGCGGTGAGGTCACAATCTGAGACAAAATACAAAATCATCCACAGCTTATTGAAACTGTTTTTAAGTGAATGAATAAAAGTATTTTTTCTACCTGGTATGGACCATATCCCTTCGGTTCCCATTCATTTTTTTCTCCGATGGCTTTATTTAAAACAGAATAAAATCCACTGCTTTGACCTGTATTTCAAAGTTTGACCTGTATTTCAAAGTTCCCCCTTTTTTTCTGAACGAGACCCGGTAGGGGCTCCAACAGGAATAATCCATTAAAACAACAATGAATATAAGTCTTATTGTATAAATCTGAGTGTCAATTCACAATCTTACTTTCTATTTTCTCACACATATGCAATGTACTAAGGTTGTTACTTGTAGACTGTAGTGCAGTAAAATACAGTATTTTCATTCAATGTAGTGCGATAATTTCATGCAGTGTAATACAATCACACTAGGTGGTGCAATACTTCATGTATCGCAGAGATGACAAAATGAAAGTTGGTATGTAAGCTCCACCTCTCTAATAATATTAAGACTATAGCTATAACTTTACCCCTAGACTCGTAAAACATCTGTACGTAGTGATGAGATTGGGAGTCTCGTACTGTCAGCTGACCAATGCGCAGACTCAATGTTACATGGTGTGTACTCGTCAGAAGTTCGAATTCTGGTAGTGCCCCACATAGTGGTTCGTGGCCGGCTGCTACACCACCAGGCAAATGCTCCGTTATCAGAAGCTCATCCAGGCAACTTCCAAATTGTGTTCGGCGAAGATCGGTTGCGATTATCCTGAAACTGCAAACACAACATATAGACATTCGGCGTCTATACATTCAAGCATACTTTGTTCTACCGATATATTATTATGAAGAAATGTGTTCATTCCGTATAACTAATCTGGGATGCCATATTAAATACCATTATTAATTGAGGTCTGTATCATTATATGCCATAAAATATTGACTGATGGCATTTCACGAAATACAATCTGTAACATGCAATACCCATGATATGCTACATTGTAAAAAATATTATTTATAATAGTATTTATAAGCTATTGATATGCAATGTAGCCATGTTGAACACTTCAAACCTTAATTATTTCATTTTCTCGTCTTCTGTTAAGTTAGCGTATGGATATGTGTTATAAAATTTAGTTAGTAAATATTATACAAATTTGTGAACAGTAACAAACAGTAACAAATACCTGATTACAAATTCATCCGACACAAGGATATTTAATTTGGTCTGCTTCAGTTGATCCAACCACGGCGGAATACCAAACCACGTGATGTAGGAATATTCTAGATTAAGATTTTGTGTCCTATTTTCTTCCAATAGTTGTAATACAGTTGTTGGTACAGGGTCTAACGGAAAGAAATGATGATAGACGTAATTTGATACAAATAAAACTTCCTTATTGTGTTATAAAGAAGATTATATGTGGTATAAGACATATAGGCTTAAAAAAAATAATATTAATTTTATTGGTGTGCAAACGTTTGGAATTACCTCCACAATAATATTGCAGACCGCAAAACACTCAATACGTTTCAGATAAAAAATTATCTGATATTAAACCATCAGTGAATTAGTTACAATACTCGTTATTTTGTTTGCTTGTTACTTCCATTTTTTTGTATGTAGACAAAATATATTATAGAACAGTATAAACCTTTAATTTCTGTTATGGGGTACCGGTGTTCACAAGCACTTATCAAGCTTCTTGATGCCAGTCCGCAATATCTTTATATCATTGTTAAATTATGTAATTTAAGAACATTGTACTATATATTGATATTAAAGAGATTGGAATAAAGTTTTATGAATTGAAAATTGACTTGAATAAGTTTACCTTTACTTTTATTGTATTACGAGTTGGTGATTGTATATAATGTGGATCGTTTGGGCTTAGATATTTGTAGAGTTACGGTGGTTTACAAAGTGTAATTTCTTTAAAGAGGCCATGACACGGCATATGCATATACATATGGTGGAAAAACCACCAATTGGTCCAACCCAAATCGTCATATCTTCTTCATATAGTCTTCCATTGCTCAGATATAAAATGTTGAAATTTATAACTAAAGAATACAGAAAAGAACATTAACGTCAGTTCTTGAACACACACTAAATTGCCTTTGTTTTCTTTTTAATTGAAGAATTTCATGCTTTGACAATTGCACTAAAAAGCTGCTTGAACATACCCCACCAGATCAAATATATCGATAGGGTATCCCAGCTAGGCCTCAGCGAGAGAATGTAAATAAATCACATCACTAGCTGTCAAGAATGTAAACACGCCATCCCCAGATCTTGATGAAACAGATATAAAAATAGTTCTGATGGTGGTAAGTCAGTTAAAATGATATTCGGTGCTCTGTGTGGTTTGCGATTTAATGACATGCCATAGGGTACTCAGTGTGATTTCCGATTTTAATGGGGGTGTCACCTTACCTGATGAATAAAAATCAACATTTTAATATCTCAGAACGGTAGACCAATCGATGTGTTTTACTTCTATAACATTTTTATATATGTCGTGTCATCCCTTCTTTAAATAAAACCTCACCATGAACGCAAATGAAGTTAAGCGAAATATCACAAGGACGGCGAGAGAGTGCGATCGGTGACTGTTGGTCTATCGCATTTATCACGAAAGCGATGCTACATAGCAGAGGGCCAGCAGGCGCTAGCTGAACAGGTGTCCCTGCGATCCATACTGGGGATGGTGGACGTCTGTCTCGTGCCTATCGAAGAGAAATATTTGATTATACCCTATCATTTCAGCCATGAAAGAAGCCCGCAGGAGTAGGAGAAATATATTTTCATACTTCGTTCTCTAATTTTTTTGGCCGTTCCTCAATATCCTATTACAAGAAGCATTCCCAATGCCGGATGCCCGACCTATTTTTAACGGGAAGGAAAACAACAATATCGTCACCATTCGGATCACCCTTTGAGTGACAGCGAGTTGTTAGTACTGGAAAATGACTTTCATTTTGTCCCACCCGCAAACCCGACCCTATTAACATTATACAAGTCGGGTGATGCTGCGGGAATATTTCCAAGATGATGGGACGTTGATACGAACGTGGCGGAAGTATACACACATAGGCGACCACTTACACATCCCAATAAGAATTATCAATGGACTCCACCTAATGGACGTATATAGACCGTTTCAAGAAGACTGCACGATCACATCTGGACGTGTTCTTAAGAGAGGCAGCTAATGACAAATCCCCTGTAAGAAGTTCGTCAACAAATATGACATTGTAAATCAAGCAAGCTGACAACATCGCGGAGGCAGATGATCAGCTCATCAACGAAGACTTTTATGAAAAGCTTAACCAGGATCCAACATCTTAGTTCAGGGATCAACCGGCAAAAACAGAATTACGTTGGATTCTGAGACTGTAGTCAAACTCGCACGGATTGAATAGGAATTACGGTTTTTTAAACTATTTCTCGTTTTTTAATTCGCAGTAGCAACTTTCTCTTTGGGCGTCATGATAGTCCTTTGCAGAATTTAAAACACCCGACCTAACCAACGGCGCACATAAGTGCCGCAGTCAGACAGCCCCCAAGCGCGCGTTTATTTCCTGATATGACGTCATAATGGATGTTGGATACACACGCTAAGATGCATTTTGTACTGAAGAGGTCCCAAGGAGGGACGAAATATTTACAACTGTAATTAATTTATTTAAGTCCTTTATTTGGATCAATTCTTGAAACAACACCTATTGATAAGCCTACTGGGTCATTCACATTGGTTTTCCCCCCCGATGTACTACACTCCGCAGAGATTGCAGTAAATTAGATAGATTAGGTTTTGAAGGACAATTGATGTCCTGCAGGATTTGAAAGATGCGGGATGTTTGGAAGCTTTTAAAAGAACTGGTGCGATCAACAAGATTGCATGTTTTGCATTTTGATGAGCAAGGTTGACGGACGGTGATGTGTGTTAGTAGAAATTTGGCCGTGACTAAAATGTCAAACAACTTTTGGCCCCTTGTGTGGGCAACTAGAACTGTAAAGTATGGGCAAATGCTTGTGAACAAAATTGGCTAAAGGTGGTATTCACAATCTAGGGTAGAATTGGGTTGACACGTTTTGTTCGTCAGAGTTCCTTTTTAACGGCTTTTTCAATGGTACTACCAGAATACTGTCTCCTTTGAAGATGTTTGGAAGGATCTTTGGCACGGGACTCAAATCCGAGTCTGATGAGCAAATGTGTTCAAACGAAGAGCTTCTCTGTATGGGATGTTTTTGGTACAGTGGGGTGGTTGACAGCTACTCGGAAGTAGAAAGTTGTGCTTGTTCGTGGACTTAGTGAACAAGTCTGTTTTGAGTGATCCGTCTTTTAAGGTCAGTGTGGTGTCCAGGAATTGGACACTGATGTTCAAAAATCCTGCAGTAAATTTAATGGTGAGGTGGAATGAACTAATCTGCACTATGAACGAGGTAAGTTTTTCTTCCCCGTGGGTCCATATCATGAAGAAGTCGATGAAACGAAGCCACATAAGTGGTCTGAGTGTTTGTTGCAGGAAAAATCTCTTTTCAAGACTTTCAAGACAAGAATATACGTAGTGTTTGCAGTAAATTAAACTATACTATGATCTTTTATATCCTTGAAAAGTTGGAACCGTACGCAAATATGGAGCTACATAAATAGGATCTTCCCTTTTGTGGTGCTTACAGATGCATTAAAATGTGATAAAACAACAAGGGTTCGGCAGACATCGTACTATTCGGCAAGATATGTTTGTTAGACTATACCATAAATGTATTTTACACTTACTGCGACGACTAGATGAAAATAATGGTTAGGCTGAATTAACGTTCCATTGCTACGTTGGCAAGCCCCAAGTGCATCGTTAAAGGGTTTGCGTTCAACAGGGACCTGGAAACATTTGTCTGGAAACACCAATGGCAAAGAATCCATACCACGCAACGCACATACGGCTGCAACAAATAGTAATACAGAAAATGAACCAGTGAAGGGAAGAAGAACATAAATTTGTCTTGAAATGAAAGAATGTCTGAACATTGTAGCATAGCTACATACATGTCATGCTAAAAATTGTTTCCCTTGATTTAGGAGGTTAGGTTTGACGATGTATATGTCGTACTCATTGCCGCGATTTGGAACTAAACGTGCAACATATGATGTTGGCAGCCATGCAAATGCGATTTTATTATTAGGCACATACATTAACATTTCAATGCTGGAGATATAAGGATCAGTTTCAGCTTATAACATGGATAGTGCAATATCTCTTGATTTTAAAATGACTGTTTAATTCGTCATTCGCCAAGTTGTTCGGAAGACTATATAATATATATTTACCAAATCCCAAAGACATTGGTGATGAGGAACTAACAAATTAGCCTTTAATGTCTAGTTTCGTTGACACACTGTCGTATGCCTATTGATAATATTTCTCAAAAAGTAATAGCAATATGGGAGATGTGACAATACTATTGTGAATTTCCGATGCTAACATATCCACATTGTTTTTTTACATATGTTGGGGGTATATTCTTCCCCGCAAGGGTTTTGTCATACACTAATACTTCAGACATACATTATTTACCTTCTTTCACTTACATTTGCATTCATTGGGATTCTTGGGGTCTGGATACATCCATTTCCAGCACTGACAGACAAAACCACCAGGGTAGTTTAAACAACCCTGGGAACAGTCAGAGGTCCCCTGGAGACATTCATTCAGGTCTTTTTGAAAACGAAAAAGAAGAGTGTGGCCAGAGGTGACGTTTAAAATGTAGTGAAGCACAGGTAAAGTAGCTCTAGATTGTGCACGTTTGCTTATACTTATACGCCACCATGTTTGCTCTTGGAATTTACAACAGTCACTGTGTAACAAATGTATAACAAATTATTATATCGAATTGTTCTTTTTGTTATCCCTAGCACTAAAATACAACAACAAATATGGCAGCAAAAAAGAAGCGTGTAGAACTGTCTAGTGGACATACCTAACTGACAAAGAGTACCCACTGCTTCGGTAGGAGAGTCACAAGACGGCGTTTTCCACAGAGTTGGGTCTTTAATACTTATCGATGGGCAGAACAGTTCTTCATTATTTGGTGGCGTCAGTGACTCCATCAAATTATACAAAAGTGGCGTACCATCAGCCCATTGATAGTTGTTATTGATGAGATACAGACCAATGTGATATATGTCGTAACCGGGCTGACGAATACTGTCCATTTCCATATTGATCATTGTGTTGAGGGCGGGAGAATCAATTACAGCAGGAAAGCTGGCGGAGTGGAACACCAAGGGACAAGCATCGACGTTCGGAGTGGCAACGGTGGCCATGCAATAGCCCGCCAACTCCACGCCTGCTGGACCACACACGGGGCCAACATCTACAGGAGAACGACAAATCGTCACTAAACGAAAGTAGCGTTTAACATTGCCAATGACAAGGTGATAAAAAATTCCAAATGCGACATATAATACTCCGCCAAATATCAATATCATTCACTACTTACATCGTTGTCGCAACGTCATCCTATTATATATCCAATATATATCCAATATATATATATATATATGTATATATATTT
>JAODFY010119577.1:0-11427 GCA_027580055.1 Paracaudina chilensis | reverse complement strand
GTACCCATTTTCACCTGGGTGGAGAGGAGCAATCGGGATAATGCGCCTTGCCCAAGGACACTACGCGGCAGTCTGACGAGGACTCGAACCAGAAACCTCTGGAATACGAGATCAAAGTCCTAACCACTTGGCCACCACGTCCCACTGATGCGAGTGTTCCTTTGAATGAGTATACGCCTCCGCGGGGACGACGGGTCACCTTAAAGTGTGGCGTCGAGAATTATCACTCATACTTACGTGGTATATTGCCCAGGTGTCATCCCCCAATACCCAGCCACGGCGGCTGTAACAACGCACGACATGGCCGTTATGACCGCCAGCGTGGCAGTGCTGATCCGATCCTTCTTCCTGTGGGGAATTATAAATTATAATTAATAAACGTAAATTATACTCCGTTTAATAGCATTTAGTATGAGTTTAGTGGAATCTCATCTAGCCCAGCTTTTGGTTCATTAATTAACCAACTGGGTCATATATCGTGTTATTTTAACTTGCTGGGTCAAAACTTCATGGGTCACTATGTTTCCACTTAGGATTAGGTCAAAATAGAAAAATAAAATTTTACAGTGACCCAGCGACCAGACGCATGGTATTTGACCCATAGGTTTATTCCAACTCTAGGCACTTAATGTTGTGTGAAAATAGATCCAGGTGAATTTATAGTGCGTCATGACATGTGACTCGTGGAGATTGTCTTTAGGTCATTATAGTAGTCGTATGATAAGAACATGATATATCCTTTGACTTCCATCAAAATTATGTGCTATGGGGAACATATACACCAATTTTGAATTTACCCTGACAACGCATAGTAGGCTTAACGTGCTTACAAGGTTTTTAGTATGACTTATATTGATCTCATACGACCAAACACAATATTAGGATTATGAGGAGCGGGTATGGCCCGGCATGGTTGACTTATTGTGCTTACAAGCAGAGCGTTACAAATACCAGCATGACTGCAGAGATTTTAGTTGGTTTCGACAAGGAATCAAAAAAAGTTTTGATACGTTTGTCTCTCATTCTGGAAGATTTATTTTACTCACTTGAAAATCAAGAAGATAAAGATAGGAGTTATGCAAAAGAACTGCATGTCATTGGCCAAGTACCAAGTCCAGCCCATACACTGTGATGTATAGAAATAACAATACCAGAGTAAGGTTAAACAATGTAAACGATGAGTGGGTGATGGGGCATGCCATAGGTGTGTGTGTATATGGTCCCGTTTTACTCCCCTCCTCATCAGGTTTTGGGGGTAAAACCTTTTCTATCAATATAATGCCACAATTCGAATTCTTCGTGATTACATGCTTAGGGTCTCAGACCCTTTGAGATGTAAAAGGTATGTATGGAACCGTCACCAATACACATGCACCATGGTAACTGGGTTGGCAAATTATTCAGAAACAATATTATCCTCGTCCGTATTAGGTAACAAGTATGCATGAAACCGTTACCAACACACATGCACCATGGTAATTGGGTTGGCAAATTTATTCAGAAACAATATTATCCTCTTCCGTATTTTTAAACCATATGTACCAGTGTTTCGATTAAAATATGTAGTTATAGATTACATCGAACAAGCTGATATACCTATGTAAGCTATAAATCTACCGACAGTTGTTAATTTCCAAGCAACTTACTAGGCTGACGCTTCCGGGGTATGGCACCAGGTTGTTGATATAGAGTAGATTTGTCCACCAGTACACAGAGCAGATTTCTTTCGAGCCTTGGAAGAACTCGTACATTCGGCTGCCAACACCAATGTGAACGACGAGAGAGGTGAAAATACCGAGACATACCATATAAACCGGTGTCAGTCGTATGTAGCGATGTAAGTAAAAGAAAAACCAGTTGATCTTTCCGTTGGATTTCTCCAGTTTTCTCAGGGTGAGGTAGGTTACGAGGAGACCGCTGTAAAAACATAAAAATGCAATTATAGTGTGATGATTAGCGAACTCCAATGCAAACCTAGTAAAAATACTTTAGAGATTAGAAATGATAAAAGATAAACCGGTCAATCTCCTCGTTGGATTCCTCTAGTTGCTGTAGGGCGAGGTAAATTACAAACAGATTTAATACATCGAAAGTATAAGGTATGAAGATGAGCCAACTCCAATGCAAACTTAGTATAATTCCAAGCGAAATACTTGATTTCATCAATCGCATGTAGCGATGTTAGTAAAAGAGAAACCGGTCAATCTCCCGGTTGGATTTCCCCAGTTGCCGAAATGTGAGGTAAGAGGGAAGAGACTGCTGTAAATGAAAATACATAGCAAGTATGAGGTACGATGGTGGGCGGACTTCATTGACATCAGCGTTTCAGCTCATTTGCTGATATGTATCGGGATTCGACCAATAACGAGGAGGTATGTGTAATTTTTTCTGGGGCCAGACTTGTATACCTTTCAAGTGAAAGTTTCTTCCTAAGCGTCATTTGTTTCATATATGAACATTTTTTTTCACTTATATACTTCGAAGGTGACATGAAGATAAACGTAAATAAAAATGTGGGTGCTTTTTGTTTAACACAGAAGAAATGTGTTACCTCAGAACAAAGAATGTGTCTACTGCAAATGGCGCCTCCCAGATGAAACGAAACCACGCTTTTTCGCCGATATCCGCATAGAGATACTTGACGTTATCTGTAGTGAAATAAGGAAAATACATGTAGAAGGTGTTTGACCTGAGATGGAAAGACTTAAATCTTTCAGACATCGACCTTTCTCTCTAATACTTTCTAATACTTTTTGTTTTAAATGAAAATGAAAAAGTTCATTACATTTATTAACTTATTTGATATTAGCATATACGTTTTCTTATTATCGATTACGCAACGGGTTTAATGAAAGATTATGGCCTGTATAGGTTCCAATCCCACTTCTGACCCCTCGCCTTTCTCGTAAATTAACATTATAAAACATTTTATTGCAAATGCTGTCTCCTATGCGGACCGATTGAACAACAATTATCTACAACCGCATGCGACATGATTATCTAGCCTATAGAAAATTTTCGTGTAATAAGATCGTGTTATCATTAAAAGAATAGCCCAGTAAAATCAACAAATAAGCGCAGGAAAAACTATACTCAAGGATGAAAGTCATATTAACACGCAAAGAATTCCTTAAAGGCATTGCAGGAAACCGATGAAAACCGATAAATTCCACCTTTTTCGGGCGCATTTTCTGCAATGACTAAGAAATTCATAGCCTGTTACTATTGTATTCTCTGGAGTAGGTCCGCCTTCTACCACGCAGAGCAAGTCACTGGCGCTGCTACCGCATTTCTCGAGCACCTAGCGGAATCTGCATGCCTCACTTTGTGTTGGGCCGCATCTGAATGCGTAGATATAACAGGGCTTATTAGCATACCGCGGACACAACCTGCTAGGAGGTAGGAATTGTTTAGACATTATATACAGGAAAACGATGAAAAACGTTAAAACCCACCTTTTTCGGGCGCATTTCTTGCAATGACTAAGTAATTCATAACGTGTTTGTTACATTTTGTTATATAGAATTTTAGTTGTTGAGCTATTGATTTTTGTAATCAATTTATATCCAATTTGTTGATACAAGGGATACTACTTTGAAATCCGGTCCATATAATTGCCTTTGTGTTTTTTGGCCACATTTACTTGTAAAAATAGCTAGAGTGCTTTTGGTGGCCCTCTATGTCATGTCCACGGGAAAAGGAAATGCAGTACATAGTTGTATGTCGGTTGGATTAAGCAGTGATTGTTCACAGGTGTAAGTGACTAGTTAGTTACCCCTAATCAGGAAGTAATATGTTTGCAGTATATTGTAAACTGACATTTCCCTACAATTTGGCGTTGTATTATTATACTTTATAATTAAACGTTATAGATTCATTTTAAGAAATCGCTATTATGAACCAAGGCTCGAGAAGGGCATAACCCTTCGTACCTAATATAAATTGTACAGGTACCAGGTCAAACCTTACCGAGTCTAGTGAAGAAGAGGAAGTAGCATGCGTGATACCAGACGATCCACCACATGCTTAAGACTCGGAGCCCATTCAGAGCACCGAGATTGCCGGAGGTCTTTTTAGCTTCTAGAACTTAAGCACCGTTGAAAACAAAGGAAAATGACATCATGATCTTGTCCAGGATCCCTGACCGAAAAAAAAAAATTGTTATGGTTTTTGTAAAAATTCATCAACGATATCTACACATTGTCGATCAAAATAGATGCAATTGTGTGTAACATAGTTTGGCGGATTTAACGATCGTCTTGTATCAAGGCAAAAGCAATTTACAACAACACCATTAAATCAATTGATATGGGAATTAAAAACACAAGGCACACATAATCAGCGTGGGCTTATAGTTGCTGATATATCGTATTTACCAGCGAGCATTCAGATCACGCATACACACACTTTTATATGATTACATATTTAAATCCGCATTCTTTGTTAACCTTAGCCAATAAATAAATTAAATTACCATCTTTTTTTAAACATTTGTTCTGCGTTACGTCGACCTCTGTTGCTTCCAAATCATGCGATTCCGTAACGTCCATCCCTTCATTTTCACATGTGCCCTTTACCTGATGGTCATTTCCCGTAACGACCGTGGCTCCATTTGTACATGTGCCCTTTACAGGAGGCATATTTTCTGTAACGACCATGCCTCTATTTTCACACCCGACCTTAACCGGATGCTCATTTTGTTCTTGATAACACTGATCGACATTTGTCTCTTGGTCCGATGAGGTCATGGCTACCACATCGTCTTCCTTCATGACAGGTTTCCGTCGTCTCCGGAAGGCGAGGTCATAGGTCGTTCCGATGATGGCACATATCGCAAAAACAACCAATATATTTCTGAGTGACGAGGAAAATGTATGACAGTTAAATTGTAGCCAAATGAGATAACACGATGAAGTTATAATTATTCAAATTTCAATGATTACTTTTCGAGAGACTTATCTCGTCATTTTGACATCATCATGAAAAGGAAATCAACGGAGAAACGACAATTCATGGAGATACATGATATAGCACTGTAGATATACGTGGAACTATAGCACTGATTAGGTGGTCACATTAAGCCCAACCAATTCATCAAGATCATTTATCATGACAGGTCAACTTCCTTCAATAACATTCCGGTATGTTAAGATAGATTCTTTCGACGTGCCAATTTTATTCCATCGATGTCCACATATCGAATTCTGTCAACAGCAAGCCAACCTTGTCAGATCACTTTACAACATGATGTCTGGTTAAGATAATTCATTATGTTTATTACGAAATACCTGGGCATTTGATCCAAATTCGACTTCATATTCGTTGCAAATAACAAAGTTACATAGCAGATATTTTTTAACCAGAATTCAACTAATTTCTGTGACTGTTTGTCTTCTCTCATTTTCTACGGTATAGTATATTTTTTAACACTCGTTAGCGACAAATGTTATTATGAAATACATTACTGGTACGAGATTTATTTTTGCTCGATTTTATTTTAGTTGCAAATGACGAAGTTATATATATATAGCAGATATTTTGTTACCAGAACTCCATTAACTAAACATTCACCCTTATGCAAAGTTTGATTTTCTTAAACGGGTAACGTTTAATATTTTAAATATTTTAATATTGTAATTCTGAAGGAACTCACATGACCATTATGGAATCTATTGTCATAGGGACTTTATTGACACAGCGGTTGAAATACACAATGGGATAGTCATAATACGGAAGAAGCACTGAAATAGTAGGAGAAAAAATATGAAATTTATAATCAACATATCTGAGATTTTATTAGAGATGACTGTATAGAATCTGTGTTATTGTAAACAAAAAGGAGATGCATAATAATATATAATTAAATGGGGTCGGGTCGTTCAAAAATATAAAGTAACGCAGTGGGAAATACTTTTTTTCTGGAAAGGGATGAAAAACGTACAAAATCATAGTCTTTTCGGACGAATTTCCAGAAATGACAAAGTTAATATTTCCAGACCCGTTATAGTTTTTATACTATCGTCGTACTATGAATTTTCCAAAATAACGATGTTATACCTGCAATGATTATTATTGAAAGGTCAAATTCGGAACAGGATTTAGGCACACATAGTCCAACTTGAATGTAATACTGCATGGGAGAGAAAGAGTGGCGTATTAAATGTCACACTGATGTATAAGACAATTTATATTGACGTTTATGTCACAGCTGCGTACCAAATCACATCAATCACATCGCTGTTTCGTGTCACACATGTCCCAGTGGTGTATAGGTTATTCACATCGAAACATCAACTGCATATCACTTTCAAATATCAATTATGTGACAGTGAAACATAAAACACTTCGCAGATTCGTATCGATCATGCCACAGACGCGTATCAATGAAACCAGAGCTTATAACCAGAAGGCCTTATATTCACGGAAGAAAAGAAAATCTCATTAGAAAAGTAATTTTGCCATTAATTGTAACAAAGTTTGATAAACTAGCCCAACACTCAGTAACACTGACAACACTGAAACATTATATAGCCTAGGCCAGCTACTACGACTAGTATAATGAGTGAACTGAAATTCGTTCGGTACACATTCTTTCGCAGTAGTTATTAACTGATGACTCATCAGTGATGCACCTAATTAGTGATGCACAGCTATGTTTAGGAATATGTGAGAGCGCCTTCTGTTGATGGCCAACAATGTCGGGTAGCCTCATTACGTAACAGTAAAAGCAATTACTGTCGCAGCGACTACGCTGCAGTTTCGTATTAATCATGTCGCAGTTGCGTATCAATTATATAACATTGATATGCCATACTGGTGTACCAATCAGTGTATCAGTATAGTTACAATGTCACTAAATATGCCATACTGGTGTATCAATCAGTGTATCAGTATAGTTACAATGCCACTAAATATGCCATACTGGTGTACCAATCAGTTTATCAGTAGTTACAATGCCACTGAATATACCATACTGGTGTACCAATCAGTTTATCAGTAGTTACAATGCCACTAAATATGCCATACTGGTGTACCAATCAGTGTATCAGTATAGTTACAATGCCACTAAATATGCCGTACTGGTGTATCACTCAGTGTATCAGTAGTTACAATACCACTAATTATGCCATACTGGTGTATCACTCAGTGTATCAGTAGTTACAATGCTACTGAATATACCATACTGGTGTACCAATCAGTTTGTCAGTAGTTACAATGCCACTAAATATGCCATACTGATGTATTGAAATCAGTGTATCAGTAGTTACAATGCTACTGAATATACCATACTGGTGTAGCAATCAGTTTATCAGTAGTTACAATGCCACTAAATATGCCATACTGATGTATTGAAATCAGTGTATCAGTAGTTACAATGCCATATAATCGTATCTTACTTCTGGTATGTTCAAATCGCAGACTTGACCTGACATGGGGACGATGCCGTTCTCGTCTTCTCTCACGTCAACACAGAGCTCGTAGTTAGCGAGGTACTGTACGACTTCCGTATATATCATACTGGAGAGCCGAGGTGGCTTGGCGTGGGACGCCCTCACTATTATAAAACAAAAAAATAGGACATTAAACGGAGAATTTGGTTAACGAATTGGCCGACTTATTTTTATCGGCCACCGAATTCTGACTGTGGTTAAAATCAACATGTTGGTAAAAGTGAATGGGACCATTTATTTAATTAAAATAAGGATATGGGTTTAACTTATTACTGAGGTCATGACATGGCGTGTATACCCAAAACATGATAGAGAAACGAAAAGATTAAGATTTCTTTCGTTGCTGAGAGAAACAAATCACGTTTGTTACTTCAATCATTTTTATTGTAAAGGTTCCCATGTAGGAGAGAGCGGGGCTAGTTGTTACAGTCGTGATATCTGCAATTCAAATAGGCCGAGCGCCCTCGGTCTATCATTACGGACACAGTTGGTCGCTCCAACTAACAAACAACCCGGACGCTGAAGCATTCACCACGCCGTTAGAAAGGTATGGTGAAATTTATATTTTTTCACCTCTAAACTTTTTTTTAAGCCTCTTACATATTGTGTGCTCGCACTGAGTTGAAGAGGCGGATTCTGTATATTACTTTTTTTTTATGAAAAGATGATTTATTACGCTGTGTTGCCAGACCTTATATCTTGTTATTTTGCAACCTTTTATAATTTCGTGGTTACGAACTTGTCAGTGTGAACTTGTGTTCCCCTATTGGCACTGGTATGTTTAGGCTCACCTGTCATCCTTGATTAGTGTCTTTTTTTCCCGGATGTTAAGAACACGTCGTCTTCTCTTTACTGTTGTTTCGATGACGCCTTAAAATTCGCAAATCTCTTTATTCGTAAATCTGAGCTCGACATACTTTATAATATCTTCGTCGATGTCGTTCGCCTTCATAATTTTGACGTAAAAATTTTGAAGTTGTAGAAAATAGCTAAGTAAAGGTGCTATAGGCTAATCGTTTTTTTTTTAATTATAGGAACATGCCTCTTTCGCCTGAAATGCCATCACTCATGTTTTCTGTAATCTCGATATCAATAGTTTGCTCAATTACTGTATAATGACATTAAAAGAAGATTGTAAATTATTTAATAATAAAACTTTCCTACAGCTTATGTGAAAAAAATAAGTGGATAACAGCGTTTTAAATTAGAAACTCCCGCGCAACAAAGGTACACCTATTTACTTCGGCCATTCCGCGGATTTTGTAACACAAATATCTATTGGTTCAAACAGTAAAATATTTCCGACCCTAATTTGCATGCCACTGCCTCTTTTGAAGCGTGAGTGATAAAAGGAGTTTAATAGTACAACATGTAAATTTACTACCCATGCCCGAGTTACTACACAATCTCGAATCAGTAGGTGTCAGTTCAGTAGTAAATTTAATAGTACAACGTATACATTCAATAGTACAACGTATACATTCAGTTGTTCAAGATATAACTTTAGTACTACAACATGTAACTTTACTTGACTACAAGATGTAAGTTTAGTACTACAACGTGTAAATTCAGTAGAGGGACATGTAAGGTTTACTACTACAACGTATAGATTCAGTAGTACAACCTGTAAATTAAGTACTCATAATAGGTTTACTCTAAATACGGTGAACCTTTTTGCGTTCCATAAAATATCAACCCAAAATAACATCACACATAAGCCTAACTTTAATCCTACCACTGTTTCTACTTAAAAATTATGTATGGGGCTAGTTGTTACACAACTTACCTCACGGTATAGTCCTATACTGTAACAACTTACCCCGCATATGGATGCATATGCATCGGACATACAAAAGAAAGACAGAAAGAGGACCCAACCCAACCCCTTTCCTAACCCATTATTCCCCATCCTCTCATCTATAGAACTAAAATAGGCCATATATATGGCAACTCCACTTTCTATCCTTATTCAAGTTGTAATTTAAAGGAAATACATGCTGTATCAAATAACCCCATAACCTTTCATTTAGTCACATTTTACCCCATGGTATGTAACAACTTTCCCCGTATATGGGTACATTGTTACAAATAATTAGCTGTCTTTAATTAAATATAACTAATTAACGAATGCCTGTTTCAAAAGATTTGACCCTGTCAACGGTAAGGTACCAGAAGCTCCCCACATCGAATATAACTTTGAATCATTATCTCTTCTAGTTTAGTACTTATAGCCCAAAATATGAAAACTGTCACAACTAGCCCCGCTCACAAGTCCCAAATAGTAATACTAATAAAAAATGAAATTGTTCCAAACATGCAATGTTTTTGTTTTAAAACCAAAACAAAAAAATGCAACTTTTGGGCCCAAAATTGGAAAGGCAACAATGTAGGTTCTTTGAAAGTCAATTTATAACTTTACACGAAATAGTATCAATAGGACATACTATTGAAAAACGTTGCTAAAATACTAAAAAAAAACATTTTTTTTTGTACCCAGCATTACCCAGTGAAACCTTTTTTTGTGTTTTGCACGATTATTGACGAGAATTGCAAGTCTATGAATTGCCCTCTCGTAGTGTATAAAGTGTAACGTTGCCATTATTAAATATGTACGATCTCATTCGTTACGTAAGTCACGTGTTGGTCACGTGCACTGAAAAAATGGTGTACACTGTCCTGAGTTTTATTATGCAATGTGACGAGTAAATGATCGGAAAACTCCCTTCAATATAATTACTCACTTATCCCATGTTTATGGGTATTGTAATGCATTGTTTTGGTGTTGTGCGTTATTATAATACACTCATGAGTTAAGTCACCGATTTACGATCGACTGTAGTAAATCTACTCGCCAAAATAATAACCATACTCACAATAATGTTCATTTACTCTATCTGAGTAAAAACGTTATTCATGCCAAAGCCGAAACACTGGCATGGAGTTTATTTTTAAACAAGTTAGTGTTTACATTTAGTGTTCGAGTAGAAATACCATGAACTGTGTATGTGTACGCAAACCGGCAAGCGACAAGACAGCGGACATTAATTCGTACATAAACAACGGCACGCCCTTATGAAGATCCACGAGGTCAACGTTTAAATAACTTGAAAAAAGGTATATTTTTTATGCATTTATCAAAAGAAATCACAACCATTTTACTTGATGTGTTAATTACAAAGACCTTCACCGACGAGGTTTGGGAAAGGTTGGGGAGCTTAGATTTCCACTACCCGAGCGTCTGACCAGCCTTTATATAGGCTAATGTAATGTAATGGTTAGGCCAGGCTATATAGATTATAGGCATGGGCATATCGTGTTCATTCTAATAGAAGCTCATGCCCTATATAATAGTTGCACAACTTTTCAGATTTTTATCCCTCGCTTTGTAGTCTCGAGTGGGCTGATGTCAAGTAGAAAGGCAGGTGCCAGGTAGTCAGGAAGTTATGTCACGTTCCTAGGTGGGTCTCATGTAGGTAGGTGTCCAGTAGGTAGGTGCTAGTGTTTGCATAATGTTATTGTAGACTGATTGGTATCTTTTCTCTATTTCAGAACACTGATATCACTTCCGCTACCATTATTTTGGAGAGGACAGACTCCTTTGAAGACAGATGGGTTCATCATACATGCTTAAAATGAAGCATTCGGTGGTACATCTTATGTCATAACTGCTCTGGGAAGTTTGATGTTCACATATTGGATCTAAAGACTTTTTTATTTTCTGATACTTCTCAAATTACAAAGAAACTTCGGGTGGGCAGGTTTATGCTTGGCCCTTTCATTTGAGCTCAAACAATTCTATTCTGTGGTGGGGAACGTTTTGCACTTTCATTTGTTCCATATTTTCCATGTTCTCGCGTTGCTCTTCTTCAGTATAATAAAGTTATAAAAACTCAGTTTTGTAGAGTTTGTTTTCTTTTAAATTGTGATGAGTAATTTTAAAACAGATGAGTAAATAAACCACTTGGTGAATACTATA
>JAODFY010119466.1:0-11428 GCA_027580055.1 Paracaudina chilensis | reverse complement strand
TATATATATGCAATAAACTAACAATTTTCTATTGTCCAAATTTCTACAGACAAGCCACTCTCAAGTGCCAATAAATATTCCTTATACGTTTCATATACTAACGTCGCCATTTTGTAACCCTAAGAAATAATTAACTTCTTCCTGAGATGGATATTGAGTCTGGGTGGTTTACATATCGATTTAATCGATAGGAAGGACTTAAGGCGTACTCCCGGTAAGCGATTAGAATTACGCAGCTGTGCATCGACTGGTAATGTAAACCGTATGGTTAAGACATACTGGAAGAGAAAGCAACATTTAGAGTGAACTATGTGGTATGGTAGTAACTTAAGGTATCTAGTTGCTGGGTAGTTAAAGAATCCATTTGGTGAAACGTTCATTCATAAAACGGCGAGATAAAACCATGTGGCACAAATAACAAAAAAACAAGATTTGCTTGTTTCCGCTATTCGTCCTTGACATTAATGATTAGTTCACTAAAGAGTTAGTTCACTTTTTTTTTTGCAATGACAAACATGTCTTTCATTAATCACCGTGTCCCACAGGATTCAATTGAGTTCCATTGTTGGTTTACTTTGAATAATTAATTCCTGCATGATTGCAATTTCCATTAACCGTACACGTTTTTAAATTTATAAATTAATACATTGTGTATACAATTGAAGATAAACCGATCTTTTGGGAGTGAGTAAATAATGGTATTTCTAAACAAATTTTGAAATTTATTAGAACTTATTTAAATAATAAAAACATACAATGTTTAATTTGAAATCTACAGAATCCGTTTCTCCGAAATACAAAAGAAACATACGCCATACACACACATTGTTTAGCAATGTTATGATTTAATTATAAAGAGGGATACTGACTGTTTTTACCAGTGTTCTTGACCACCACAACCGTTGAAAATAAGTCCCAGAAACTACAGTCTTAAAAGCTAGTAATCCACATGTCAACATTTGGACGTTTTATATTTTTTTCACGTAAAAATGTAAAAAGTAGTATAGTAATATCCTCATATACATCTTTAACATATATACTTCCTTAAACAAACGGTTTGGTACAACCCTCTATATATCTTCGACACTATCAACTAAAAATAGTACAATTCACATTGACGTCGCCCCATACTCTTAAGCCTCCAATCTGTAAAGGCACTGGTCATATGAGCCGTTCGTACGGTGCAGAGCTTACGCGAAACGCATTCTTGGAGACAGGCTTGCTACGATAAACCAGGTAAGAGCAAGACTTGTATATTATCAAAATGAACCAAATATGTTGAATAAACAAAACATATCCAATATATGCAGCCAGAGGAATGCATCACGAAGACTTCAGACGTGGTAATAATATTTCAGTCATTCTTATAGTCATCATTCTTGAGACGATACGTGGTATCCCATTGGTTGACGCTGGATGATTGTTTTGGTTCAAACGAAGCAGGGAAGAAACAATTTAATGCCTTGGGTATCGGGGAGAGATCGAAGCGCAATTTATTAAATGTCGGGTTTGGTTTTCCGCGCAGTGTCTCTCACACACCTCAGGCAGACGAACGGCCGCGTTAACGTAGGCTGGATATATGTGAACTAACTACGTTCCTCTCTAAAGTCATTACCGAGTCGAAGAATCATTCACTGTCATTCACATTTCCCAACTTACGTGAGCGAAACGCACGGAATAAATCCACAGACAGCAATAGTGTTGCAAAACCTCTCGATGTTAACATTGGCGCATGGAACGTGTTTGCGATTATAATTGCTTAACGTATGTGCAGCATTTTGCTTGGAACCGTGGAGAAATATTTTTTACCTTCACGTTGGATATAAGACGGAAAATATTTTGAACGGAAATCCCAAGACATTGCATATTCTTTTATAAAAAATATATATATATATCAAGAGGTAAGTAGTTTTTTTTTGTCAAGCTCACATTTATTGACCATAGCTAAGTCAACACAATAATAACTGCTTAAAGATGACAAATTGCCATTTCGTAGATCTCAAATTAGGTAAAACACGTTTTAAGTACTGTTCAACTGTTGAATCGAATTTGATTTTTAATTGTAATACGATATTTCATAGCACTTTTATTGTTTCCACCTTTTAAACGCTAGGAATCTTGAAATGGATCCAATTTGTAGTACTTTATATAATTTTTTCATCAGCTAACATGCATTTCTAACATTAAAAGCATAATAATATATGCAACATTTCAGGTAAGTAGCCAGGGGACGGGGTGAACGAAAAGCCCTCCTCCTCCGCCGTATAGATAGTTCCGCAGGCCAGTAGCCAGTCAGGCTTAACAATGACAACTCTTGAAAAATATTTATTTATTTATTTTAAAAATCGCAAAATGCCGCACCATTTGCATCTGAGCGAACCCTCCCCTTAGACTCACACTAATCGTGTTCCAGGCTAAATATCCTGGCTCCTGCACTGCATTGGGCGTATGTCTAGATTAAGCCCTTTCAGAACACCACATTTTAGATAAAATACTTAAGCCTACAAGTAATAATATAATGTGGTCCACTTTTTTTTTAAATTGTAAAATATCTTCTCGCAAATATTTTCATCGATTAAAATCGATTTTCTTCGTTGCGAAACGTGGACAAAAATTGCATTAAAACGCATGCGTGCTTTATGATACTAGTAGTATAATTATATAAACCACACAATACTATTTATTCTGAATTTGTTGTTGCGAAATGAGCATCGTAGAGTTGTAATAGCAATATTTCATCAGTATGAGAAACGTGGGCATACAGCTATATTATTTATAAGTTGTCAGTGGCATGTTGTATAAACTTAACTAAATAAAGGGCGTTATCCATGATTCAAAGGAATTGTTAAATTTGGAGATGAAATAGCTAGTGAAGTAAATGAGCCTGGTTACCCCCAACGCTCAGATATGCATAAGCGTGAACGTAGGTTTTTTTTTGGCTCTTTTTTTTCAGTTTCCCTGGCTGAGACTAATTCTGACTTTGTTGATCAGTCTGGGTGCCCAGTCAGCCAAGCAGAGATCATGTCAAACCAGAATAACCGTGTATATTATGCAGTCAATTGCAGGAAATAAATCCGAGAGACAGATTGGCTACTGTGATTAGGTACAGGTTATGTCACAATGACCTCCTTGCCTCCAATAGCACTAATAATTCTGGTAAGCGTTCTTTTTGTAGTGTACCGGGATGTGGTAAAAGGAATATTGTGTCTAACGCTAGTTCTTCCCAAGAAAAAAGGGTCACATATGCCCATAGTTCAGGTGAATGTAAACGACGCGTTGACGCTCGGGAATCACTGACAAGCTCCATAAAATTTTGCGACGTTAAAAAGGCCAGATTCTTTGAAATATGGTTCGACAGGCAAATAGATTAAGATTAATGGGATTCATAATGGGTGCTCGTTTCATTAAGATTCACTTTGTAATTATATTCATGCGTCGTTTGAATCGACAAGGATAATTAACTCACAAACAGAAATGTTACACAAACAGTATATAAATGGGAACCCATCAACGACTATTATGTCATTTATTTATTTAGTTTTGTTAGATTTGCGAGAACTATTTTTGCATGAACTAATGTATTTCGATGCAAATTTAATTTAAGAACCTTTTAGGCTTCAATTATTGTTCATATAGATAACAACTGGGGTAATAGGTAGAGCTGCTGGCATCCATCCAGTTGAATTAAACAAATAATATTATACAAATAATACAAACATTCTTTCTCTTCAGAGGTCAGTCAATTTGTTTATGTAAATATCTGATGGCCGTCAACATAATTAAGCAATCAGTATAGCTTAGAATTGTACGCTGATTCTAATCGCCAAACAAAATTACAAGGTAACCTCTAAAGGTCAGAAGTCTCTTTGTCAATCTTCGACGACCTTCAAAGGCTGTTGGACGTCGTATGCTACAAGAAGCTTCATTAAATATGAAAATAAACACGGGGCCCATCCAGAAATGAGTTACTGAAATAACATGTCAGTATATATTGGCAAATTATTATATAGTAGGTTAGTATTGTTTTCATGAACAAGAGCGCGGGAAAAATTGTCACTCTCAGACGGACGGATCCTTGCGTTTTAACAAGTAATACTGATGATGTATAATTAACCACAATCCTTGATTGAATGGTCTTTGCTTTCTTATATGTTCATTTTTAACGTAATACGAAACTTGAAATCCTCTTGCACTGTGTCTTGAAATACTTAAATAAAATGATCACTGTAGGAAATTAGCAGAAGTGGAATATAGTTTTTTTTTCATGTTTGAACGCAACATGAAGCTTGATATATATTCTTTACTGTACAATGATAATGTTAAAATACCTCAGGCAATATTTGTCGCCTCAAGGTAATTAATTGGCGAGAAATTAGTAGAAGTGTGTTTTGGTATAAGGTGATATCTAATTAATGTTTTGGTTGAGTGTCCCGTGGTATCAAGTTAAATATCGCGATAATGAATTGCTTTATTTGCCAATAAAACTGAAATAATATACTACAGTAACAAAGGCTCAGTGATATGTAAAGACGAAAAAACACTTGAAATATGTTCAAATATCAAGATGTCTCTACCCTCCGCTCGAATATTACGGCGCCTTCGATTCGTATTCTGATGATTAAACGGCGACGCAAAGTAACCAGACCTAATATGTTGTCCATTTACCAAATGGAATCACATAGAAGATCATTTCAGGCTAAATTAATACCTAATAAGCGTAAGAGAGTAATGCTTCAAAATTAACAAAGCTACTGAGTAACATAAATCACACACCATCAAGTCCATTGCTATATAGTATATTGCGGGAGATCCTTTGGGCAACAACACACTTGTCAATTTCTATGTGTAGATTCACTCATCACCATTAATAATGGGATGGTGTGCGACAAATAAACAAGGTTCAAGTGTGACTACTTTCCCTCGGATGCCCATTGCATCCGTGCCAGGTACAAACGATAGAGATGTTATAGGATAGGGTCTCAAAGTTACCCGTGATTAATATCTTTTTTATATTTTTTTAGTGCCTAATGCGTGATACTTTAACCTTTGCAAAGCAAAACAGGAACGGAAATACCGGGATATGTGGTAATATATCACCCATGCTTTGATCAGGGGGAATGGGCAATGTATTCATGATCCCTTTACAACTTGACGAGCAAATAAGGTCAGCATTCTAAGCAATGGACCCGGTCACATTGGTTACGTTAGAAAAAGTGGTTGCTTTACTTCATAATGTTCATCCAATGTTGATGGTTTTCCTACTCACTGTGTGTATGACTGACCTGGATGATACAATGGTTCTGTTATAATCGGTTATACAACATATTAAAAAAATCCTTTACGTAGATTCTGGATTCTATTAGATGAGAACTATATTGCAGTGTCCTAAAACAACCCTTCAATGTAATCAAGATCTAATACAGATGGTTTCCCCCACAGACATTATCCATATGTCATCTGATATTGCAATGTGAATGACTGCGGTTTTGTGAGTTGTGGTGGCAGATACGACAGTTTACAGATAAGATATACTGCAGCAGTGAAGAATCCTTTAAATCCTTTACTTCAACATAATACATTGGATATGTTGTCTTGAGATATATGCAAATGCATGCTATTCGCGTATGCATTGGCGTTGATAACACTCTCTTAATGCAAAAGAGTGAAATTCACTCAAATTAGACTGTAGTTAGGGACCACTCTATATCGAGTGAAACAAGCACTATTTTTGGACAAACAAGCACTAAGTTGGCACCGTAAAACGATTGATTGTCCCTCTAAAAGGAGTTCTTGTTTCACTCGATACAGAGTGGTCCTAACTTACAGTCTAATTTGAGTGAATTTTACCCTTTGGCATTAAGATAGCACGCTTTAATGTAAACCAACAGCTCTTTAACCTGGACGGGGACATCCCCCCCCCCATTTTTTGACAGGGTGGGCAATAATCCCCCTGATTCTGAGGAAGTTCAGAAAAAAAATCTTCAAATATTGCCTATATTGTATGAAGTGAACAAGACAATGATTATATTTTACATTAATTTGTTTTGGGGACATTTACACGTCTCAGTGTAAAGCGCCTCTCGAACTACGAAATGTTGTTCAACGGAAAACGGGAAACATTATAGTGAGTTGAATCGAAAATCGCGCACTTTAGAACACATTGTTCATAACAAAGAAATAATTCAAGTTAGCGCGTCTTGACGTCTAATATAAAGAAATTGTTGGCAGTTTGTTTTTCTTAAACAATAAAGTCGGTCTTAGTGAAAAATTTCTTCCTTATTGGCTATTTGGAACTTTGGACATATCATGGTAATGACCATTGTTTGCCCAACACTGCAATCAACTGTTTCATTTTAAAATGATTGATTCTATCACTAAATTAAATATTATGAAAACATCGATTGGCGGATCCAGGCGAGGATTTCATCTAAACTCCCTTAATTATACATAAAATCTAGTGGGGGAGCGATACCCCCTTTCTTTAGTGAGGGTGGAAAAAGAGGAAAGGTTCCCCAAAACTGTTCTGAAATAATAAAAGTGCCCTTTCGCAACTAAAAAGTGCCTGTTTGAAAATAAAAAGGGCACTCGGTGAAACAGTGTACAGTATACGTCCGACATCTCTGGTGGTAGGCCTATGTATGTATGGGGCAAATAATGCGCAGATCTGTCTTACAGGTATATGCGAAAAAAAGGTATGCGACTTCGCCTATGGGTTTACAATGGTATCCCCAGTAAAGCGGGCAAACATGTTCCACGAGACAAACAATGTCGTGCGCCTCACACTCTGGTATATACAGTAGTAGGGGTCAGAATTTTCTTGGGGAAAATTAACCCAATGCATCGCCAGCTTGCACCGCTTGGGGGCAAGTAGGGGCTACTTATGTGTCACATGCAGGAGTGAAAAAACCATAAATATAAAGCTACGCGCAAGTATAAGTATGCAGCGGCATGAAAATAGGGGTAGGGGTCAGAATTCCAATGGGCAGGTACCTATGCATACAATGGCATCCCTAAAAATTGGGGACAATTATGGATCAGAAACTTCCAGCTCGGGGCAAGTATAAGGCCATATCTAACAGGAGGCTAAAATTATGCGCTCAAGTATACAACGACATTATAAGACATTTTCAGCTTGAGAGACAAGTATGGGTGAGATCTAAGGTAAGGAAGGGGTGGATTATTTGCATTATGCGCGCACTTCCGCGCAGTTATATTCCTCTCACGTTTTTTCGGAAATGCCCCTCCATAACTGTCGAATCTTTCTACACCCCGATACAAGTTCATATAGTTTGATATTTAAAAAAAAATACCCTTACACCACTCAGTGGTATTAGTAACTTTCACAAAAATATGATTCAAGATTAACCCCTCACCTTTGAAAAGAAATTTCCGCCACAGTTCAAACAAGATTGTCTATCTATGCGTAAACATTCGTGTAGGCCTATAATGTTTAAAATGTACTTACTTATATCTTGAATTACAGCAATTGCCATCGAGGTTGTTAAAACCCAGGAACTTTGACACTATATCTTAACACAGTTTGATTGGCATAAGTAACAGCTATACATGGTGCTCAATGAATATTTCTCAAAAAATTATCCTCTCAATAAGATTACAAAATATTATTATAAATTTTTGTCGTGTTTATAGTGTATTGAACTAAATGAAGAACACAATTATAGCCTGAGGGTGTCATTATTACATCTAAAATTAATCAGGTAGTTTGGTTTTGTTGGATATAGTTAAGAACAGTGAAATAACCAGAAGATAATTGGCTGAGGGAACGAGTAGAGACGTATACATTATAGACAATTAACGGTGTATACATGTCTAATTTTTAAGGAACGTGGTGTGGGTGGGATGGGGGATGTTAGCGGCCTGGGTGAAGAAAACCACAGGGACGCTTATTATGAATATATTCTTTTTTCACGAATATTAATATAGTGGATTTGATATAGGGAAAAAACATTCAACTTACAGAGTAGAAAGCAATATTAAATTTTTCATATTTCAACGTATTGGTACATATTGGGTGTTACCATAGCCACAAACTGACATTATATCGAGTATGGCAAACTAGAATTCTATAATGCAGCCATAATGGCCGTGCCACCAAGAGAGTTGTAATTGCGCTCAGTGTAGGCTATAAGCAAAGGAACACACTTTAATAGCTTAAGGTTTATTTATTCCCGTTTGAGTGACTATTTAAACATGCATTTGGCTGCCTTTTTAAAAGTACATCACTTAAAGTACATCACTTTCCACTTAGGAGCCATTTCAGATTACTTCCATGCATTAAAATTCGAAGTAAAACTAATAAGCGGTCTGTTTTGTTTTTAACATATTATTCAATACCCATTCGCAGTCGTCTGTATTAAATATTAATAAAAGAAAATCTCAGGGGCGGCTATACTACATGTCGCTAAGCTACTGTTCCTTTGGGGTACTTGCGAAAGTCAATGAACCGGTCCATGTGAGAGGTTGCCTCATGTGCGGCATTTGGTTGGAATGAAGTACCTAGCAGCTATTTATTTGCCTCCTTATGGCTCAAGTTTAACCCTGGTGGTGTTTTATGAATAAACATCTCATGTAACTATATTGCTTCAGAGAGTTCTTCATCATTACTTTCCCAATCCTTACAGGTACCGTTTACCACTATCAGCTGCTTGTTACGATCAGTAAAACGTGATAAACGGTTGAAAATAACAATTAATTTGATATCAATAAGATGGCCTTCCCGAAAAAAGCCATATGCAGCGTCAGTCGTTTAATATTAAAAACTTCCCTTTCATTCGTTTCTTGTTGTTTATGTAGTACATTCCATGTTACTGTACGTATGAGATACATCCACATCATGTTGCAAATAGCGGATATTTCTTTTCACAGATGGGGAGGATTTTGATTCATCTCTTTGTATTTTTCTGTAATTTATTTTCTAATGCAACGGACCGATATAACGGAGGGGTGGTTAATTAAGTGCCCCAAATGCCCCTATTATAAATCTGACCACTACTTTCTCCTCAAGCTTGCTAAGTCGTCCACGTGGTTGTCCATCACGTTCGACTATGATTGATTTGAAACGGAACTCATGATTCTACAGATAGATACTCTGACTCTGTGGTTATATCATGAGTCTGTTATGGCGAATATTGTAAAGATTCATGAATGTAAAGTATAAATAAGCATAGGCCTATTTATGGAACAGGCCTACACCAAGGTGACATGAACTTTTGACGTCGTAACGCATGTAGAATTAATGAATGATGCAAATGAACATCATATATGTTGCGCATAATTATACGAGCACAGTGAATGGGAAATATACCTTGTCATTTCTGGATAACGGTGAAAATTGTAAAAAATGATCCGCCTTTTCGAGCGCATTTCCAGAACTGACAAGATACTTCGCGACACGTTACTATCGTATCTTTGCAGTAGGTCCGTACACATAAGCACGGGGACCTCGTCATTGAAATATCCAAACATATAATTGTGTTACAATAGATTTGTATGCATAACACTATGTTATTTAAGTAACCCGTTTTTATTGGCTGGCTTCTGTTTTTCATATTAAATGAAGCATATGTTATGACATCCTCAGTTCCACGACGTACAAGTTCGACAAAGAGGCTTCTGACCGTTCAGGTTCCTTTGCAATTTTGATCGAAGATTGGAATCAACAGAGGGTTATTGTGTTTCGTATAGCTCAACTGAGTGTTTTTTTTTTTACTTCCCATGTTGAAGGCCTTCCTAGTGGACAACATGATACAATATCATAGCTTGATTCAGTATGCGATATTTGCAATTTCGAGCCTTTTATTTTCTTTTGCCAAAAGAATGCCCCAATATATGGAAATACAACATATTGGACTATTGAAATTTACTCTGACCTTGTGGTGACAGTTTAAGTCTAAATGAAACAATGAAATAGGTACAAATGCCAATTATATTATTAGTAAAATGGTTGACTCAACCTACTTTGCTAAAAAAAAAAAAGTGGAAGGAAGGGTTGACATTTTGGACTGATTGCTTGATTCCTTAATATCTTACCGAACATAACGTATCTTATTTATATACGGGCATTTTAGTGTGTAATTAATCGGAGTGGGCCTATATATTCCTTGTTCGTACCTACCTGATTATCCACATTCCGTTGAACAATTGTCAACTGGCTTATTTAAAGGTGGGGGCGCTCGTAGCAAAACTTACCAAAGTAAGGTTCTTATGCAAAATCTGAAACACTTCCATTGAACGTTTCTATATGTTGTATCAACTTTAAATGCAGTTATGAACACTACAACAAGACAATTTTACCTTCATGTAGATAACTGGTGAATATGTGGGTTTTGCGTGACACGCGAAACTCACGTGAATTTCCTACGCGCTCCCCTACCTTTAATTTAAACATAGCCATATATGGTACTGAGTGGACCAGAATACGGCCATGTTTTGTCAGTTTTCTATTGCACAATTATTGCGTCACTTCCGTGTCGCATTGCCATACTAATTGTCGTGTGTATTGTGTGTAAAATAGATATTTGCGCCATTTTTCGGGCTCACTTGCAAAGTGTTATGTATTTCAAACATCTACAGTCCATCCATTATGAATGATCCGTAGCATCTCTTGAATTAAAGATGTCATCGGGATGCCATGTGGCTTTACTACTTACTATACTACAAACAGGGTATGGAAGACCTACATATTTATATGAAGTTTATCCTCGGCGAAGTTGTTAAGCGTATAATAAGTCGCTGAACTAATTCGCTGAACTAAAATCATTATCACTCCATCATGTTGCAAAACAACTAATATACGCAGTGACTATAGTGCATTCAATGATACAAAGGAATACACAGCAAATTTCAAAGCAGTCCAATCAATCATAGTCACGTTACCATAACGATGGTCGATAATGTTATAGTGCACAGTGGGACATGAATGCGTGACTGTTTCCAACAAACGTTAGTTTATCATCGATTTATTTATGGTGTCTTAACATCAGACTAATATTTTTGACCTAAATTTTGCATATAGGCGTATAATTAACATTGAGTATGGAATGCTATAAATCTTTACCTTAACAAAATCATTCGAAATATAACAAGCGTTTTTTTATTATTATTATGATTCAATTTAATCGCGTAGAATCGTCGCATCGGTAATATAAAAAAAAAACATACCACATTAAAGAGGGTCACCTATTTGTTTACTAAAATACGTAAAAAAAACATTCTTCGTAATCTACCAAAGAATAATTGCTGGTTGTTAATTTAATTTGTCTACTACAATAGCTCTGTCGATCCAATTGTACCGATAATTACATTCATTTAATGAGTAAGTCAGCATTATTTTCTAACAACAAATCCACCCCGAATCTTATCAAGCCGCTATAGAACCTAATTCTCGGGTAAAAAGATTCTAACACGC
>JAODFY010119355.1:0-11432 GCA_027580055.1 Paracaudina chilensis | reverse complement strand
AAACAAAAATTTGCGATCCTCATTTCTTCAGCATCAGTTCAATAGATCGTTTGTTTTTCAGGGACCATTAGATCTTGGACTGTATAATATATCATTTAAGTTTGACATCTGATTTGAGATGATCGCATGAAAAGTTACACATTTTTAAACTAATTATTGGCTTTTACTTTGCTTTGATATGTTAATCATATTTATAAACAATAAACATTATTGGTTATTATCATTAGCATCATTTCATCAGCATCAGATAAATAGATCGGAGACTGATTGTTTTGATTAATAATGTTTCTCTTATCTTCACTAGTAACGATACAGTCGTCGTTTTTATCAGTTTGTTTTTCTGCGACATTTAGCACTTGGACTGTTGAAAAAATTATGGATTCAATTTAAGTTTGACAGAAGGCTTGGGATGATTGTATAAGAATTTAAACTTTTTCAACCTATTCTTGGTTTTTATGTTGCTTTAATATGCTTCTCTTAACTTTAATAGCAACGCTAGAGGCATCGTTTTTATTAGATTGGTTTTCATCGACATTTAGCTCTTGGACTGTCGAATATTTCATAGATTAAATTCATGTTGGACAGAAGGTTTGAGATGATCGTATAAGAATTTACTCTTTTTTCAACATATTCGTGTTATTTATGTTGCTTTAATATGTTAATCATATTGACCTTTACAAACAATAAACATTAAATATACATAAAAAAATGAATAATTTGGCCACAATTAATCGGTTGAAGTTCTCTTCATTTCTTGCAATTGGTTACCATAATTTCATCAGCATCAGTTCAATAGATCGGATAATACTCGTTTCGATCAATAATGCTTCTCTTACCTTCACTAGTAAGGATAGAGCCATCGTTTTCATCAGTTTGTTTTTCATCGACTTTTATTTCATAGACTGTAGAATATATCATGGATTAAATTTATGCTCTACAGAAGTTTTAAGATGATCATAAAAGAATTTACTCCTTTTCAACTTATTCGTGGTTTTTATGTTGCTTTAAAATGTTAATCATATTTATCTTTACCAACCATTAATATTAAATATATACATCAAATTTAATAATTTGACCATAATTCATCGGATCAAGTTCTCTTTATTTCTTGCAATTGGTAATCATCATTTCATCTGCATTAGTTCAATGAATCGGATATTACTGGTTTCCATCAATAATGTTTCTCTTACCTTCACTAGTAACGATAGAGCCATCGTTTTCATCAGTTTGGTTTTCATCGACATTCAGCACTTCGACTATTGAAGATATCATGGATTAAATTTAAGTTTGACAGAAGGCTTGCGATGATTGTATAAGAATTTAAACCTTTTCAACCTTTTCTTGGTTTTTATGTTGCTTTATTATGTTAGTCATATTTATGTTTACCAACCATAAATATCATATATAGATACAATTTATTAATTTGGCCATAATTCATCGAATCAAGTTCTCTTTATTTCTTGCAATTGGTAATCATCATTTCATCAGCATCAGTTCACAAGATCGGATACTAGTTGTTTCGATCAATATTGCTTCTCTTACCCTCACTAGCAACGATGGAGCCATCATTTTTACCAGTTTGTTTTTCATGGACCTTTAGCTCATAGACTGTAGAATATATAATGGATTAAATTTATGCTCTACAGAAGGTTTAAGATGATCATATAAGAATTTACTCTTTTTCAAATTATTCGTGGTTTTTATGTTGCTTTAATATGTTAATCATATTTATCTTTACCAACCATAAATATTAAATAAATACATTAAATTTAACAATTTGTCCATAATTCATCGAATCAAGTTCTCTTTATTTCTCGCAATTGGTAATCATCATTTCATCAGCATCAGTTCAATAGATCGGATACTACTTGTTTCGAACAATAATGTTTCTCTTACCTTCACTAGTAACGATAGAGCCATCCTTTCCATCGGTTTGTTTTCCATCGACCTTTAGCTCTTGGACTGTATAATATATCATGAATTAAATTTTAAGTTTGACAAATGGTTTCAGATGATTTAATCGCATATGAATTAACACTTTTTCAATTAATTCTATGCAATATTTTTGGTTTGATATGTTAATCGTATATAAATTAACAAACAATAAATATACATAAAAACAATAATAATTTGGCCACAATTCATCGGTTCAAGTTCTCTTCATTTCTTGCAATTGGTTACCATTATTTCATCAGCATCAGTTTAATAGATCGGATACTACTTGTTTCGATCAATAATGCTTCTCTTACCTTCACTAGGCACGATAGAGCCATAATTTTTACCAGTTTGTTTTTCATCGACCTTTAGCTCATAGACTGTAGAATATATCATGGATTAAATTCATGTTGGACAAAAGATTTGAGATGATCGTATTATTCTTGTTATTTATGTTGCTTTTATATGTTAATCATATTGACCTTTACCAACCATAAATATCATATATACATTAAATGTAATAATACTTTACTAACCTTTTGGGCTTTAGAACAAATCATGGGTTTAGTATAAGTTTCACGTAAGGTTTGAGATCATTATTGAATTACTAGTTATATACGATAAAACAGTATACACATTTATAGGGGGATAAATTTACATCACTGACCACATTGGTTAAAAAGGATGACATTTGCTAAGTGTGCTCCATGCCATAGGGCGTATTTTACATGTTTATTATATTTCGGGGAAATTGTAGTGTTTTTAAGCCTCTAGACAGATATACCACGCCGGTATGTAGTCTGTAAGTCTGTATATACAGGGGAGTATGGTCGTGCTGGAGACATTGATGGTGGTAGTCAGATGTAAAAAGTATGTAAGGTAAAACTCACATTGCGTGTAACGATCGAAAACAATTTAAGTCTATGAAGGTGGATGAACATCGGGGTGTCTGACACCTGTCGGAGACTGAGTTTTCGATGGCATAATAGTGTCACAACGGTCGTGACAGAAAGAGACAGAAGCGATGTAATGTGTTTCTCAGATGTATTGTCAGGTCTCCAATCTCAGGCAACTACTGCCCATCTAACTACTACGTTTCACCTTAAATACTTAAAACCTATGTTGACCTCCCTCAGAGATATCAAGCTAAAAACTGTTATTAAAGATAACCCATAAAACACTCCACATGTGATGACACATTTATGCAACATGACTAGCTCTGTAGGATAGGCAATAGATGAAGGAGAGGGTTAGTATCAGGTGGAGGCCACCCCATCCCCAGGGAGAGATATAACCACTAGCTCTGTAGGTTGAAGGACAGGATGGAGGAGAGGGTGAACTAGAAAGAACAGGAATGAGCGATCGTGTTAGTAATAATATGTCATTGCACCTTTTCAGCGGTATCTAAAGTGTTTGGCAGTTTGTCGAGTAAAAAATGTCAAGAACTGATGATGATCTAAGGTAGACATTAAATTAACTTCAGAATTCAGAGTGACATTGAAAAACTACCAAACGAACATATGGAAGAATGGATTTCAACACTCTACCTATACATCATATTTAGTTTGCTTACCAATATGTATGCATGGCGGATCTTGGTTTTGGCTACAATGAGTAGGGAGATCGACTGAGCCACCCATCGTTAACCATTAAGTACTACTATAAACGTTTTTGGCACCACAAGTTGCCTTAATACTGGCTCCCCTTATCTTTTGACATTGTGTAAAGAAGGCAACAGGGGATTTGTTACTGTACGATTTACAATCATGCGGTTTAATTTAAAAGTTTAAATAACGTTACAAGTATGAAGGTTATAAATCGACGATATAATGCTCACCTTTATTTTTGTTCATGATGATATCATGCTCTTTCTGCACTGTTCCATATTTAAGCTAAGGAAGTCCATTCTTCCAATCTAACCAGTTATCACACCGTTGTTACGAAGTAACTATAATAGCCTGTAATACATGTACAACAAACATGTACATATTAACATATTAGACTTTGCCCTTGCGTTTTAGGTTAGCCTGACTGATGTTGTATTTGTTTCCTAATCACACTGATACAGGGAGTAGCAAGGAATTTGAAAAGACGGAGCTTAATTTGAGACCTTTTATGCACAGGCATTTGAGTTTAACCCTTTTCCGCATGGGCGCTTAACGTAACGGCGCTTAATTAGATGTTCAAGTAATGTGATAACAAAACAATCCAGAGGCGTGGGGTGGTGTACATTGGTGAAATGATACCCAACCCAACAAAGACGAGTTCAACGCAAAATAGTGCCATCATAAACATTGTTCACAGTTATCTCATTCGTTGGGCCCTACTATTTTTTTCTCCTTCCCTTTTTCTTAAATCCTCGACTAAGTGGCGAGCGCAAGTAAAGGTGACGGTATGGCACTTACCCCAAATATCGTGTCAGTAATATCGGACACGACATTACAAAGATTACAACCTCCCTTGGGAGACTAAAATGATTGTGCCCGTGTTCTCAAACTGAAAATTACGGATGAGAACTCTTTATACATATACCTCCGCGCGAGGTGCGTGAACTTCTTGCCTACGTGAGACAAATGTATCTCTACTGCCCCCAACATGTGTATTTTTCTTGCAATGCCATACATTAATACCTGCGCATCGAGCACGCAAACATTTGTGTCCTCAAGAATATTCACCCCCTACTGTGGCTTCACGCTGAAAAAGTTCTTGCGATCCCGCTTTGAAAAGTCTATACTTCCGCGCGTTAACACGCGGAAATATTTCCCCGCTTCAGACATGTGTGCCCCAAGCTGGAAATGGCGATTCCAGACGCGGGGTCACCGAAATGAAATTATAATATGTGTTTATTTTAAATATATACATTACTGCATATTTATACGGCAAGATTACAGCACATATACAATTCATACATTTTTGCCATTGTTATTTACCTCTCGCCTTCACGATATGATTTCCATCACCGAATCTTCTATGATGCCATCGAAAATCTAGTCCCAATGAGGTGTCACGCGCCACGATATTGATCCACTTTTTGTAAACCTCATTTTGTCTCGAGCTTCGAGAGCAGTTAAATTTCCGCTATTGTATGTCGCCATGTTCTTGACACCTAATATTCCATGCAATATTCCGGTATTCATACCGGCGTAGTAGACTTTAGAGAGGAGGCTTTGTCCATAGACGGATCCAGATTTGGTGCAGTGGTTGTTGCAAACCCCCTTTCAACATTCACCACTCACAAAAAAATCCTACACTTTTTGTCAAGGCTGAAGGCTCGGTCAACATTTAAACAAAACTAAGATTCTTTTTTTTATATAATTTTTCGATATACTTTTTCACACTGCGCTATGTAATTCGTATGGAGTTAAAAATCTTATACATTGTAATGTGTTCGATTTAGTCCAGTTATATTATGTAAGGCATAGAAACCACACTTTACAATTCTTCTTGCGATAGAGGGAAATGAGTGTAGTCACTTGGCCTAGGTAACGGGGGGGGGGGCGGGTTGCTTTTGCTTTTTATTCAACCTAGCTACAACTCTTAGGTCAATTTATATATTGTGCAAAAATTATAATAAACTGAACTCCAGAACTAAAAATTCGATTTAGTCTACTTCAGATAAATCGTAACGTCTGAGCGTTTTATGGAACTATCTTTGTTCTTTCGGGTGGTAAGCAGTGTTTTAGCAGATTTTAGATGACTGAAAATGGTCAAATATAACAAGCATGTGAGGCGCTAGTGCGCGTTTTTTTTTCTTCAGGCAACAACTAATCAGAATCTTTAATATGCCAAAATAGGTAACGTAAATCATGCTTTTTAAATATTAGTTCTTGTTTATTCCGACTTTTAATCGATTGATCTTAAAAAATAAATTTATTAATGCGATCCGGCACACAATGCCATACACATAGGCGTACGAGGCAGGGGGTAGACTGGCCCCTCCAATTTTTTTTTCTCGAGATTCGGACAGCTTTTGGAGAAATTTTCCTGCAGGTTTTTAATACGGTATGGAGTAGCATGCCCGAATCTCTCTCGACCTTTTGCCGGGAAAAAATCAGTTGAAAGCATTTTGTATTATAATTTTATGGTATAATTTATTATAATTACGAGCCTGTGGAGTGCCGTTTCCTGCAATCTGAGTGGTAGTTATTTTTGAAAGTTTTCGCTACGCTCCGCGCCAACCTATGGTGGCGCTCCGCTTAGATAGGCTTTCGCACAGAGTAACCAAAATTGGGGCATTATCATCGGCCTACTCCCCCTTTCCCTATATAACATGTGTGTTTTAGACATTACCTTAGTAACGCACGCATAGGTGCAAAGCATTCCCTCATTTAAAAGTCCAGAACACCCCCACCCCTAGCGCCTCGTCCCCCAAAAATGATTGCTACGCCACTGGCTAAAGGGGCTTTATATATCACTTTGTAACAATGGGAGAACGGCTGCCTTAAAACGGTCGGTGTGGGCTAGTAGTACCTCATAGTTAAGAAACCTTAGGTCCAGCACACGGTTTCTGTGATTGTGTATAATTTCATTTCGTTCCTGTTCTATTGCGTTTTAGACTTGATTTTAATGTATTGTAGCGTTGCCATATGGATCGCTGTCATAAACATTGAAAGCTATTGTGCTTTGATCCTTTTTTTTAGTCCTTTTCTATGGAATTGCATTATATTCTTGATCGTCACGTTGTATTTTTTGCAACACTTTACTCTCCATCATCGTTCTTTAGGTACATCTTCTTAGTTTTTATCACATATTAAATGAAATATTATTGTTTGGCATTTTTTAAATTTAATTCTGCAAAGAATTTTAATGTGTGATGTGTTAAAATAGTTTATTGGTTAATAAATGCCACTATAATTATTTTTTCAAAGCTTTCACATGAAATGGAATAAAAATATCAACGTCAATCATGTCATTTTATTTATCGTTTTTAACTGGCACAATTTCCTACGCCCTAATTAAAGGGCATTTCTTAACAAAAAACCCGACTCATTTGTTGTATGCTGATGGCCGCAAATTTGCACGACATGATCGTTGCTAAGCGGATGTTCTGACCACCAGGCCAAACAGTTTATCATGTAAAATCTAGATCCCTGAATTCATCACTTGCTGAATTCATCATAGTGTGATACAATTACTCCAAGTCAGGGTGTCTATAGGTTCTGGTTTCTTCAACGGCTCGTGTACATAATGAAGATGGGTTGATATCGTAACTAACGGCATTTACAAATTGGTCAGGTACAATTCATTGCTTTTTATATCTTAATATCTAAACGTAATCGTAATTTATTATTTCGCGTTAATCATAACCTCGACAAATGGGTAGCTATCTATTGATTATCAGAATTCAAGTGGCTATTATCTCACTGTTCTATCATACGATGCGGCATTGCAGCCTAGACAAAGTGCACTTAGTAAGGTTATAATTTAAACTCGTAAGCGATTGATTCTAGACACCGCCGAATTCTGACCAAAACTCCATTAACCCCGATTTTTTTTATCTCAAGATATAAATTATTCCGTTTGTTGCCTTAGTTGCCTTTAATACCACTGATTCATATTTGCCTATTGTGCGAATGGGCCAATAAATAAATGTAAATATCTAGTCACATGAGTCCACAAATGAAGGAAACCTATGAGTTACAAAAATGCATGTGTTTATTGTTTCCAGGTCGTTACAATTTTCCATTTAAAATGCATCCGAGCAGGAATTTGCGATAACCATACACTTTGTAAACGATGTTTACCAGATATATCGGAAAGACACTCCCTTGTCTAAATAATCTCTTATCTGGCTTTGCTTACATGAAGATCAAAGTCTATAATTGCAACATGTTCGTATACGTAGTTTAGACCTTCATTACGTACATTGAATATCAAAGCGGGTATAACGTGTAATATTCATGTCTCAATTTGAATACAAAATTCTTCAAACTAGCAAGCTGGTACTTTAAACAGGTAAAATTTTATTGCAATGTTTCTAAATATTAATTGTTGGATATATATGTTTGACAAAAATCTGCATAACATTTAATTTATCATTTGTGATAATTATTGCAGTTATTTGGTTAACTTTTAAGTTTAGAATTAGAAATGAAATGTTATTTCGAAAAGCGATATCCAAACCGAAATCGACAAGCGCCAATTATGTGTGGTTTGGAGTCTAAGTGTATAAAACATTTTAAAAATTGTCATTAAGATAATTCACAAATGCTTTGGAATATGCACATACTCATTTTATACTGCAATGTTGTCTCTTGATAGGCCAGAAACAACTGGGTGTGTGTGAAAACGTTCATGAGTTATGGTGGGGCAATATAGATCAAGAAAGATCAAGGAAGGACATTTGAGTAGCTCAAACACAAACACAAGATAATCGTTTGTGTTCTTATTACATTTTAAGCATTAATACGTACATCATTCTGACACATATTCGTATCTGTATTTTTTTTATGTTACGAATATTATTGAGTAACACTAATACATACTAATACATATGGATAAGAAATAACATTTATTCAGTTGGGGCAACACAGAGTAGTCAACAATTGGACTTATTATATCCCTAAGTTGGTCGGAAACAATTAATCTTTGCAGTGATCGTTCTTAATTTTTGGTTCGATATGTTTAAAGGTGTGGGGATAATGGTTATTATGTGTGAATTGTTACTTTTAACATAATTGTGGTTTAACGTGGGCTTTAATCGACACACTGGGAATTCCCAACCAACCGTCAAAAGCATCCATTGAGAAATGTGATTTTCGTACTATTCGTATTAGTTTTCTCCCAGACGGTGTCTTTGTGGTCAAAGAGGAGTGACCGTCTTAAATGGAAAGCTTTAATGGAAAGTGTATTGGTCCAGCGGACCTTTGTCAATTGAGACCCATTTTGTCCTACTGAATTTGGAAAATCAAATTTATTTCGTTACGTGTACTGCTTGTGGAAAAATTGAACCGTAGGTCGCAGGTTAATTTCACGCTCGTAGCCCAGTTTTCCATTTAATAAATGGAAATATTGCCCTTCGCATAATAAGGCAAATATAAAAGTATAATGCGGAATATAATACTCCACAAGAATCCACCTCAGTGTTTGTATATACAGATATGGCTCTGTCAGATTTCCATGCCATCATTATCATGTTTTGTTGGTCTAAAAACAGGTTACAGATGACCAACTAATAACTATGGCAGTAAAAGAAACAGGTAATATTATAATATATGTTAATTTTGGATTCCTATGCTTGCAAATTGCCAGGACAATTCTAAAAAAATTGCCTTTTTTTAAGAATCATCAAATGTGAAATATAACTAATACGCGCATGCAGTATTTTAAAGAAAGTGGGTATTGACGGAATACCTAGTTACCATTATGTACAACAAAAACATTATATACGACTGCATCTAGGCAGTCTGTGTATTCCCCTGTCAGAATGTCTGAAATATGTCTGTGTAACTGTGTATTGGTGGCACGCATTGACACTATATGTATATTTATTTAGGTACGAGTTCATTGTCGTCATGTTTTTACCTTTGTATAACGGGTTTTGTATTTGTTTGACAGAACGCAACGAATTTGATTACATACCTGATGATGAATTTGAGTCTTTCCTAGCAATTGATGCACCGAAGGGCTTTATAAAACAGTTCAATGATAAACAAAAGGGAAAGTTTCATGAAAAGATGATCAGATACACTTTTAATAAATCCTTTCATAGCCCCGCCCAAAAGGGTGACATAAGTATTGTTATTATTGGCAAGACAGGCGATGGAAAAAGCACAACATCGAATACCATCGTTGGTGAAGATATATTCGCAGTGAGTGGAGGCGCTAGTTCCAAAACGACTGCATTAACAGCTAAAGCCGTCGAGTGTGACGGACGTTGGATCACTGTGGTGGATAGTCCTGGTTTAGGTGCCCATGGTGAGAGCGAAGATGAAATTATAGAAGAAATAGGGCGCGTTGCTTATTTGCTGCGTGATGGTGTCCACGCATTCCTTTTCGTCAAAAGTGCAAGTGAGCCACGTTTTACGAAACAAGAGGCAACTAACTTGGAAAAAATATTGGTAAGATTACTTTCTACTTTTTTCTCATTGGTATGGTTGATTTTATCCGGGTCTTGGCCACATATATGTGGCCATAATATGTATATCAGGGTTTTTTACCCAAATGTTAAATTATTGTGTAACATTTAAAGTGCATATGGTATATTTCGTTTTTGATCTAACATGGCTTCAATTAATTGACTTTACACTATTTCTATTTTTCAACAACTTACAAACCTTTAAAATTTTGGCAAATTATTCTGCGGAATGTGGTTGTTGTGGATATTCTCATTCAACGGATCAGCGGTGTATGATGAAATAAGAAAAAAAAACTCGGTATATTTAGCCTACGAACATTTAATTATGGCAAGATGTATACAGACTTTTGGGTTTCTACACCCGTCCTGATAATTTATTGCCATTTATAGGTAATTTATTGTTATTCTTGGTCCACAGAAAAAATTTAAAGATAAATTTGTACCTTATTGTGTCATGGTGTATACTAAGGCAAATGGTGCATTGGAGGATGATTGCCTGCTAAACTTTCTGGAGGATCAAAAACAGAGCAAAGAAAATGCTACCTTCCTAACCAAGCTCGAGTGGAGAGTGATGGCTATTGAAAACGCAAGCAAAATACCCGCGGAGACACCAGAACACAGAAGGAGGATTATAAAAATGGTTGACGATGTCGTAGCCTATAACAGAATTAATCAAAGCGCACCCGTTTACACAAATGACGAATTTACAATTGCACAAAATATGCATCTAAAGACTAAAAAATCAGCACATGAATATGATTGCAATGAAGCTTTGCTGAATGCTATAATTGAGGTCTTTTGTGTTAACAGAAAGGATATTTTGCTTTCACAGTTTCGTACAGAGGTGATCAAACTTTATTGTAAGCGTGCTGGAGAATCTGAGGAATCACACCAGGATAATGACGAGGAGCAAATGTTCAACAAATGTATAGAAGGGCTGTTTGAGGTGCTAAATAGGGAGATTCCGTCTGTTTCTTCCCACGTAAAATCCAAGTTATTTGCTAGAATACTAAGATTGTTTGAAGCGGACATTAGATAAATAATGCAATATGTACATATATACATAGCACCCGATACGCAAATACGATAAGTAACTACTGATGAAATATGTATAACACGATAACACATGTAATGACGGGCTCAGTAGTATATATATATATATATATATATATATATAGTGTAGTGTAGATACAAAGTGGATGTAAGGAAAAAATAATCTCAATTTTGAAGTAGCCGAAGTCAAGTGATTTTCGAATGATCGAAACAAAGTCATGTAATGCGGTTTTCAGGAATCGAGTCTGCATGCTATACAAGTAAATTTTGATATGCAATGACGTCAAAATTTTACTAAACAAAGTGGGTGCAGTGCATGTTTACACTTTGTTATGTCTAGTGGTTTGTGAGTGTCTTGATTTTTTCT
>JAODFY010119244.1:0-11433 GCA_027580055.1 Paracaudina chilensis | reverse complement strand
CAAGGAGCACATCTTTGGCAGCACATGTCTCACGAGGGAATAAGCTTCTGCGCGTTACGCACATATAGATGTGTTTTTAAAGCAGTTTCCCAAGAAATGTTCTGCTTGAGAAGCAAGAAGGTGTTAGAATTACCATGTGGGTATATACAGATATAAATATATACAGCGATTTTGCAAGAAATTTCAGCTTGAGGGACAAGTATACGTATAATATAGGGGGCACACATGTCTCACGAGGGGCAGAAGTTTTTGAGCGCTCTGCGCGCAGGTATATGTGTATACAGCGGCATCACCAGCTTTTATTTTAGACAATTCGATGACGTCACTGTTGATGGTTGTCACCTATGACGTCATCTAGTGTTATATGCCCCGTTCCCACACTTCGGCGCCCCATGGCTTTGGTCTTTGTTTAAAACAAAATACTGCATTCTAAGTGTATTATTGTATTTGTAAGATGTAATATCACTGACTGTGAAATCACATAGTATTGTCGCGTACAGTCACTTTTTTGTTATCAAGCATGAAGGTCACTTTAGTTTAAGTACTCAATTTCGTTAGAAGATGTCGTCCCTAACTACCTTCGATGGTCGGATATTGCAGTTACGGACAAATCGTTTAGAGTAAAATTCACTCTTAAATGTGGTGTGCATATAAGGAAGCTATAGCTCACTCGCTTAAGAGTGAAAGTAACCAAACGTTTTGCTGCACGGTCTACAAATTGGTCCTTATATAGCCAGATCTCACAAATAAGAAACAAAAATGTAAAATAGACGATATCATTGTCGATGTATCTTACCATTGATTCCTTATCAATTTGGTAAGGAAATTACTTTCACCAAGAGAGACCGGACGAACTATAAAATACCAGATGACGAAAGTAATTAGCCAGAATATCACCTGGAGAATCAAAAAACCTGCAGAAAGAAAGATAGCGCGGTAGCTTACATTCGATCATTGAATAGCACAAACAAATGTAACCGGACAATAATGTGTAGGCCAACACTCTAAAAAACGTGTTTAGAAATTGAACACTTTGTTTTGCCCAGACTTTGGAAACACGTTTATACTCTAAACATATTTAGCCTTATAAATGGATAATGTTTAGCCCCATAGCCTTTAGGAATTTGACACGTGTGTTTAGCATTTAAACATGTTTACAAAGTGGGAGCAAAAGGGTTTAGAATGAACGTTACAGTGAACGTTTCACCAACGGAACGTTTTTACCAACCAATCATTTCTGCTTGGTTTCATACAGTTTTTCTTTGGGGTACTGTAAGAAGGTATATTCTATATCATTCAGTGGCGACAAACTTACCCCAGAGAGCGAACCCTACATGATAACCAGAATAACGTAAATTGGATGCCTGTAAGAAATTTATGAAAGAGACAAAAGGCGTGTATACGTAGTGCGAGTCAATTAGAAATGTCATCAGAATGAGTAAAAGATTATGGAGTCATGAAGTTTATATTTTATACCTTTTATAATTTCCTTCTGCATGGGCCCATTAAAAAGCTTGACCCTTAACGGTGACCAATGAACGAAGAAGGGCCACCTATGCCTGAACTTATAGGTCGACACGACACACCTCAGATCAGTCCCCAAATCACACGCTTTAAACCCTGCAGTGAAGCGAGGTTGTTCGTATACGATTCACGGAATCATCACTTGATCCATTGCACCAACATCAACGTAAGCAATAGACCTAGTCCGGTTGAATGAGCGTTACAAAGAATGAATAATTACGTTCGAGGTTTGAAAGTTGGATTTACTCTTGGTAAATATTTCTCGTAAACATTCCTTCGTCTATGGTCAAATCACATCAATTATTTTCTTGAGAATATAAGAAGGTTTTCTCCAAAAAAATATGCTGTCGCATACATCGTCAAGGGCGATTATATAGAAGAGGAGTGGAAATTAGCAAATCCTATATACCAAAAGGTATAAGGGCCTATATGACCTTTAGTGGAATCAGTTGCACACTTGCAGTTGCACAATAGAATAACACCACAATAACTTTTCTTGTTGTAGTGTTTATATAACTGCATCTATGTGAAACCTTGTTGAAATGTTACATTTGGCAGGCTTTGATACGAGCTCCCTGCACCTATTAAATTTAAGGTGCGAATTTATTATAAATACTTACCACTATATAAGAGTTTGGCAGTTTCTTTTCCGGAACAATCTTTTTATTACCTCGCCATAATTGTAAAGTATTTTCCCTAAAAGGAAATGGATAAATAGTAATCTACTCTAAAAACACCCATGAAACTGGTCACCGGTTATCCAACGCTTTCCTGGTTAACCAAACGACATATTCCCTCTTACATTTAACTGGAATTTGGTTAATTTGAAACATATCATAGTTAAATATAACCAGGAAAGTGTAATTTTGTAACCAGGAAAACGTTGGATAACCGGTGACCATTTTCCTTACATAAAAAAATGATAATGATATGATGTCAATTATGGCATATGATCTTGGCATTTTTTTTTTGTGATTGCAATTGTGGCATATTTTATCGCATCATTTCACATTTAGCATTAAGTAGAATAAGAACAAGTACATTATTAACCATTGAATTAATTGGATTAGTTAAGCGAGGATGGCCTGTGGGCCTAGGCGACTAGCCGGCTTAGGATTTTGTTCTCAAATAATTTCCCAGAGCTCTTTGAGGAATGATATTGGTCACAGACCACATTTGTACAATTCGGTTGCATACAGTATAGATCATGAATACGGATAACATTTGCCACAAGAATGTACATACTTAGCTAGGTAACTACAAATTACATCCATTATCACATGGACAACGTCGCACGTATAATAAGGTATCTGGACCACTACAACTCTTTCTGTGTCTGAGGGTAAAAGTGCAATTACGTCACATGGTGCATGATATCACTGACAGTCGCAAGGTTCGGTATAATTATAGTCTACTGGATTTTAGATGAATCTACCGACCTACCGCGATCACGTGAATTTTCTACAATTTTCTATATAATCTGACCGACACGCATAGGATACACAGTAACTTACTACTGATATAACGCGATAACACATGTTTAAATGGGCTCCGTAGTTACTGAGTTAGGGTTAGGGTGCTGAAAGTGTTGAACCGTGCATCAGTAACTACGCGCTGCCTTAGAATTGGCTGCATAATCTATATACAAATTTGTTTTCTTATTTGTATAAACAAAAAAGTCTTCATCATTATTGCTTAGTTCGTGTCAAAATGACGAATCGCGCGCTTGCATTCCAGACGCTAACGCAATACAAACAACAAGTTAAGAAAAACCAGCTGATTTCACAGGCTTAAGTTTTAAATGTCTTATTCGGCGTAATAACAATTACGGACACAGCCAATTTGAAATCCGTGACGCGAGAAGCGTCGCCACAAACTCTGTTGCCGACATAATCTCCAATTTATACAACCCTGGGATGCTCGCGAATATATTTCCAGCGTTTAGTATAATCAGGAATTCGTGAAATATATTAATAGTTAGACACGTTAGACAATTAAAATATTGTCCGTAGATAGACAGACCTTACCGATAACAATACAGGAAATGAAGGTTGAAACCTACTGAGATCCCCATGCTAGCTACACATGTCGGCCAAAACGAACCTGCGGATATAAACATTTATTTCATCTATTTGATTTGGTGAGTGAGGGCATTTCAGAGAAACATAACAGAGCTTCAACTTAAAGGTATACTATATCACCAATTATTAGGCAATTTTCATCTGGCGCCTAAAAAAAGAAAAACATTCTAGGATGTCAAAAACGAATCTGAAAATACTTTGTCATTTCTGGAAACCCGCCCGAAACGACGGATTTTGTACGTTGTTCACCGCTTTCCAGAAATAACAAACTAGTATTTCCCATAATTGGGTTACGCCCGCAATATGTTATTTGGATATATTTTCTCAACACATCACGATGTTATACGTAAGCCCTGGAGGTTTTTGTTCGGGCCCGCTAACTGGCGGGAAACCAGGCAAGTAGCACAGTGACGAGTCGGGTCTGGAAATACTTTGTCATTTCTGGAAACCCGCCCGAAAAGACGGATTTTGTACGTTTTTCACCGCTTTCCAGTATTGACAAAGTATTCTCCACTGCGTTCATAATTATTTCCCCTCTCCAGACAAAAATTTCTTCGTGATATAGGCCATTAAACCTTTTCATAGCAAATTCATCTAAAAGCATTTTAAACGTGAGTTTGGGTGTCTTACGAAACCAACATATATTGTTCATTTAATAATTATACATGTATGATCACACCCTATTGTACCAACCAATCTAAGAGCATCCAAATATGAATCCAGGGGATGAATAAAAAGCCAATTATTTAAAATTTAATTTAAATACGTTCTTAAGAAAGTAATCTGACAGGTTAGCTGAAAAGTATATATTATTTAGTAATTGCAAATTCTCTAATTGCATTTAGCAAATAAACGATTTTCTAGTCTCTCTTGGATTGTAGTTGTTAATTATATAATGGCTCATACATGCTGAAGTTATAACAGAGATTATATTATATAACATAAAATAAAACAATGTTATAGTCAATGGTATAAAGTGCGTCTCTCGTGTTTAAGGTACTCTCAGAGTTTGTGCCGCAATATAATTTTTCTTTTCTCGTGTGAAAATGGAGCGTGAAAACTCAGGAATCAATACTACTCTAGAAACTTATATTTTCCCGTCAATCTTCAACCGCATATTTGTAATTTAATAATACGAAATTCCTCGTGGTCTCATCTTATCGGCCCGCTGGTAATACAACCCACACGCAACCATTATCAACTTTTTTAAAGATTTTACCGTACCTTTTCCACTGTGCGAAAGCCCTTTAGTGCGATGCAAGTAAAAATGTCCAATTTGTTATTACAAATTAATAATTTGTTATTACAAATTAATAATTTGTTATTACATATTAATAATTTGTTATTACAAATTAATAATTTGTTATTACAAATTAATAGTTTGTTATTACAAATTAATAGTTTGTTATTACAAATTAATATTTGTTATTACAAATTAAAAGTTTGTTAATAGGTAAATTATTTAATAATATAAAATGTATCTGGCTGCATCCAAATACGAATTACTCTTAACATCCCCAGAATCTCGCATGTAGAAACTCTCTGTTTGTAACGTAGTTACACACTGGGCATTAAATGAGAGAGCTTATCACTAAGAGACTGACATACTGAACACTGTCACTAAATTACTCGATTGATTAGCATAAAATCAATTCACATATACAATTTCCGTGATCAATTATCCGATTGGTTAATACACAATGACGTGTTTTAGAACAAACTTTTTATACTGATTTTGTATCAAGTTATATCTGACTTTATCTGGCCTTATCAAACTTTTACAATTTCCGTGATCTATTATCTGATTGGTTAACACACAATGCATTTTATCTGGCCATATCAAACTGTATTGATTTATCAAATGTGTTTTTTATCAAGACATATCTGGCTTTATCTAGCCATATAAAACTTACATATCATATATATGCCTATATATTCCTATATCAATATTGTATTGTATCAAGTTATATGACTTTATCTGGCCGTGTCGAACTGTATTTGTTTACCAAATCCATTTATATCTGGCATTTACATAATCTACATCTGGCCTTATAAAGTCATATGTGAGCCATATATAGCCATATGTTAGGCATGACTTTTGAACTCTCCTGAAATCAACAGTTTGACCTCAAATGAACTTTAACCTTTTTTCCCCTTTTTTTTAAATAGGGTTCATCTAATTCCTATTTAGTAAGGGCAATGAAAATACCAAGTTATAAGATTAATCCATGTTTCTCCAATTGAATTAGCTGGTAACAAGGTTTCCTCCCTTTGTCTTTAAATGACCTTTGGTATCTTGAAAAAATAATAAGGTTCATCTACTAACTATAAGGGTATTGTACAGACTAGACCTACGTAGTATGATGTGTATCCATGTTTCTCAATTCAGTTAGCCATGACACGTTTTACGCGTATTTGACTTCTGTTAACCTAAAATGACATTTGACCTTACCTACCTATTAAGGCTATTATTGGCAATTTACATATCAAATACGAGATGCACCAATGGTAACCCTCATAAGTTAACCTGATTACAAGAAATAATTAATTTGTAATAAAAAATTATTAATTTGTAATAAAAAATTATTAATTTGTAATAAAAAAAATATTAATTTGTAATAACAAATTATTAATTTGTAATAACAAAATATTAATTTGTATTAAAAAATTAATAATTTGTATTAAAAAAATAATAATTTGTATTAAAAAATTAATAATTTGTAATAACAAATTAATAATTTGTAATAACAAATTAATAATTTGTAATAACAAATTAATAATTTGTTATAACAAATTGGATATTTTTACTTGCATTGCCTTATTGGGCTTGCGTAAGTTCGGACAAGGACGAACAAAGACAATGTTAAACAATTCAGTACCAATATTTGACACCAATGTCGAGCCGGGTTTGGTTTAAGAGATAAAAAATGATTCACCAAGATAAAAAAAAACATACCTTGCAGTATCTCATGGCAGGCCTTCAAGTCGTAAAAAGTGTCAGTCGAATTCACAAATTCAAAATATTCTTTCAAAGTTCCGTTTTCGGCAAAATATGCTGCGGTGTTATCAAAGAGGATTGTCAACCCACCGAGGTAAGCTATACCAAGCTGGGAACATAGCAGAAATCGATAAGAATTATTTTGTGTGTTTTGGTGGTTTTTTTAAACATATCTTATTCTACTGATCGATTATGCTATATCATATATATGTTTATGTGTAGATATTTTTGTGTGGGGGGGGGGGGGTAAAATCGGTTGCAGCTACTCGAAAGAAATATTCAAATGTGTAACATGTGTAACGCATATATATTCTGGGATTGTAACATAACATGAACCTTTAAACCTTTAATGAAATACTTAAAATGATATTTAAGAGTTTCCATGTTAATTGGTTAAATAAAGAATTAAAGAACTTTGGCAGAGTACATATATTTGTATTATATTTACATAATAAGTTATTCTTTTCTATTAATAGGCTAGATATAACATTAAGGGTACTATCAGACTTGTATATCCCATTGACCATTTTTAAAATGTACATGTATTAATAATCGATTTATGCATATAATTTGTCGTAAAATGTGTTTCTGAGCTTCATTTCTCGCTAATGAGTTTTATAGTAATCATTTCCAAACTGAGTATAGAAATAGTTGTTTTATTGGACGAACAATATACTGAGTGATGAAACCAGCAGACTGTGAGATAAATTCATAATTTGCTGCTCAAAGTTTGACAGTGGTATGCCTTTAAGTGCAGCCAATGATAATTAAGTGTAAATAATTATTTACCCAGCGCTGGGTCCGTATACCACTGTTGCCCCATGTGTAACGTTGGGCACAAAGTTATCCAGCATGTATTAAGCTTTTACATAAAATGCAGACTGTGGGAACGACCTTGTCATTTCTGGATAATGGTGAAAACGTTTTAAAAAAATCCGCCTTTCGGGTGCATTTAATGTTACTACTGTATTCTCTGCTGCAATATAGGTCATCGTCACTGTGATGCTAACCGGCTTTCACGACCACCTAGCGGGCTCTGATTGGATAACTCTCTTTTGGTCATATCACATCGAAATGTGCCACTTCGGAATGGGAGAAAACATAGCCGAATAACATACTGCGGGCTATACTAGCCAGTGGGAACTATCTTGCCATTTCCGGATAACAGTAAAAACATAAACAATCCGCCTTTTCGGTGAATTTCCAGAAATGTCAATATTTGTTCCAGACATGTCACTACCGTATTCCAGACATGTCACTACCGTAATCCAGACATGTCACTACCGTATTCCATGCAGTATACTGTGGTCTTCATATGAGCACGCGGGACTCGATGCGCATGCTAGCTAGCCGGCTTTGCCGATAACGGTTCCTGGGTTATTATCTTTGTTTCACGGCCCATTGGAATGTGAAGAAAAAACATAGCCAAATAACACATATAATGCGCGAGCTTAATGCAGTGGGAACCTTCCTGTCATTTCTGGATAACGGTGAAAATCGTAAATTTCTCAAATGCCAGATATGTTATAGATATCATCAGCTGATTCGAATAATTTTACCCAAATTTAGATGGCATGCGGATCCGCCGCCTGAGTAATCTGGCAATGTTTACACAGTCAAACTCATTTATGCAGAGTGTAATTAGGTTTAATTATATGTCGCCCCATATAATTGGGAGGCGTACACATAATTAATGTCGCATTTGCTTTACCGTAGCCATTATGTTACAGCGCCATCCTGGCTGGCCATATTACCAGCTAGACATCCAAGGGACATAATATTTTTTCAGGAGGTCCAGAATATATTCTCCAAACTTTAATAGGGCGAGATTTTTGCTATCGAGCACCGCCTCGTACCCCTCTGCCTAGATATTTGCTATTCCATTCCAGCATTCAAACGTCTGTGGTTACCGTAACATATTACCTCATAAAGCGAGAGTACGGCGAGAAAAAAGGTAACTACCATCCGTCTTGAAAATCTGAAACCTGAAAAATAAATTAAGGAACAATTAAAATTCAATATTTAATATGACTTATCTTTACAATGAATCATTTTTTTATATAGTTTATCTACCATGAGTTATGTTATGTCTTAAATGGTCTACGAAGAGTTATCCATGGTGTAAATATAACGATATATAGTGTAGTTATACCTTTAGCCGATTATGGCCTCTCTGTCAGTGCCAGGAACCTGGGGAATTGTCACTTCCGGCCATCTAGGAAGCATTTTAAGCCCATTTTGGCGCTTCGGTTAGATAGTGACAATTTATCTTTCAGAAGAAATGCGTCAGCCTATATTGGAATATCAACTCTGCCCGCAATATTTTTTCCTTCCCCCGCTCCTGGGATAAAGAATAATGTATTCTAATTGTCACGAATTCCAAAAGGGTCCCTGTGACATAACTGCCCCGGGGCCAGATCTGGCACTCGACGCTACTGTGTCTAACCTTTCAAACTGATACTAAATGTTATACTACGTGCCTAAACGTGACGATATTTGCTCGTCATTTTACCAAGGTAACGTATTAAGCACCTTGCCCATATACCATTGCTCCCATCATTACGACATGGAAGCCGATTTAACGCTTACCAATTTCGTTTTTATAAAACCGTTCCCAAATGTTTAATATCGTTTTATATAGTTGCTTCTCATCGGGCGGTTCTGAACAATATCTGTGGAGGTGAAGAAATTATATAAAAAATGACAGTAGAAGAAAGAAATATAAGCCAGACAATCACCACACACTAGTACTGTTGTCGCCATGCATGCCTTAGGGCCGAGGGAAAATGTGTCGCACGCGGACGGGGATTAATGTTCTTTTCTGAGAATACAATATGGTATACTAAACTGTATTGACAGGTAAGTTGTATATATAAATCCGTCTTATGGGTGAACGGAAAACGAATACGTTTTGTGGTTCTGGTGCCATAAAACTTAACTCTTTTTTATTATACGGAAATACCATAATTGTGTAGTTACTGAATTTTTTGTTCATTAATTCATCACCATGACATACATGAAATTATGAAATAAACTATCATCAGAGATTCAACATTCAACAAGTTAATTGTAATGGGACTTTCACCACTGAGGGTAGTTTCCCCCTTTTTTCATCAGCCCAGTTTAATTTGTCACTGGACTACTCCTTTAATTGGCTGCTGAGAGAATATTTGTGGTTTTTGTTTGAGTGCCTTATACCCAAATGATGGCCCTTGCTGTTTGATCCATGCAAGAGGTTATCTCTAGTTCCCAGGAAAGCTGTCATAGCAGAGGTGGAGATGAATTTGATAAATGACAGAAGTTCAGGAGTCAGGAAGAAACAAATGCTATATGGCCCACAAACACATGAATATTAATGAGATTAAATGTTATTTTCATATGGTAATGTAACTATCATAATCCAACACCAGCATACCAAGTATGAAGTTGATCAGATATACGGTTGCAAAGTTATTGACATTTTAAGAATTTTACTTTAAAGCAAGTCCCACCCACACGTTACTATTCATGATATGGACACCAAAAACATTAGGGCACATCTACACATCATGATGCATCTACATACCAATATGACATTGATCCTACATGTCGTTGATGAGATGTTTACATACACACACACGCACACACACACATACACATGCCAACAAGAATTCATAGTTTCCTGAGCCCCTCTGGCATCAGTACCATAAAGCACATTTAATGATTAAAGTTCTATTACAAGAGCATTATATTGGTTATCAAGTTATTGTTAGATCCATTAACATAATTTTAATTAGGCATCTGACCACATTTGTGAATTGTGATGTCATGGATTTCACTTGGGCTTCAAAACTCTTTGTTATTCTTTGTAACTCTCAAGTTCTTCATAACTTTCGTAACAATACCAATTTCAAAGGGTGTGCCAAAGTTCTTATTATTGCTGAAAATGTTTTGAACAGTAGCTGCTGCTCAAAGATCTTTTAGATTATTAGATTAAATTTTGTTGAAATAATCACTGATCCAATACAAAAGTTTCTGGAAACAATGTGCAAGGATTGTCAGTGCAATATTAGGGAATTCAAGTGAAAAATTCAGGTGGCTTAATCGCTGGAACATGTAATAACAACAAAGATTATCAATGTAATTTGAACAACTTTAGAACATATTCCCTTTGAGGGAAAAAAGAACCTTCAAGTGAATTTGAAACATGTCTGGAACATGTTCGGAACATGTTTGGAACATCTCTGGAACATCTCTGGAACATGTAATGGCAACAAGCATTGTTGGGAGTAATTTGGGAAGCTCCACAATGAGAATGGACTCACCTCCAAGCTCATGCCCAGCAGGATACCGAGTGAATCACCAACATTCCGCAGGGTCTCTGCTCCCGTAAACGCAATCACCACGATCTGCTCCAGCTCTGGGTTTGAGTAGAAGGAAGAGGGGACCGATGAGCTAGCAGAGCGCTCGTAGCTGGGAACCCTGTTGAAGTCTCCCCCAAGAGTAGCTATGAGGTTATCAGTGTACGGGGTCATGTGGAAGCACAGGCTGGTGATCATCTGGGCACCACAGCTCTCTTTGATGGCAGAGAGAATACCTTGAGATAACCAAGAGAAGTAAAAAAGAAGAACATCCTTACTAACATTAAACTGCCATTCATTTTGATTACCCACGATTAGTTTTAAATACTAAATCTGTAAGATTTACTGGCGCCACATTTTGGAATACTCTCGAACCCAAACTTTAAAAAATTACCAACCTTAAATTAAAAACCTCAATATTCATAAAGCAACTGAAGCTATATTTGTTAAACAATGATTTGTAATATATACGTTAAAGTTATCACATTTA
>JAODFY010119133.1:0-11433 GCA_027580055.1 Paracaudina chilensis | reverse complement strand
AGACTTGCCCCCCCCCCCACGTCAGAAATCCTGAGCACGTCACTGGGGAGCCCATTGGTCATGTACTGTAATGTAATTCTTCTCATGATTCAGTAAGTTTGATGCACACACATGTAATCATTGCTATGAAAAGTGCAGTCTGCTTCTTATTCTTACAGATATCACTTTGCCCTAAACTTTTATTCCACTTTCTCCACCAACTTACTTGTCCCCCAACTTTGCTACTCCTCATGAGATCTTTTCAGTTTATCCGATGATTCCCAGCTATCCCCATCTCCTCTAGCATCAAGAAAGTTGTAGTGGCCTTCTCTTTAATATACTCCCACATATGTTGTGAACAGATGATGTGGTCATTCTGAGAGAATAGTATCCAATGATTCACAGAGTTACCCCACCCCCTCCTCTCTAGCAACAACATCACACCCCTTCTAGCAACAACACAGTTGTAGTGGCCTTCTCTTTTATATTCCCCTGTGTTGTGAACTGATGGCTCTGGTCATTCTGAGAGAATAGTATCCAATAATTCACAGAGCTACCCCACCCCTCCTCTCTAGCAACAACATCACACCCCTTCTAGCAACAACACAGTTGTAATGGCCTTCCCTTTTATATTCCCCTATGTTGTGAACTGATGGCTCTGGTCATTCTGTTATGGTTTATCATTTCCTATATAGACAATATCATCCCATATGGTTCATAGCTACCCCTATCCACTCCCCACCCCTCCAGCAACAAGTCATAATGGCCTTCTCATAAATATACTCCCTATGTTGTTAACAGATGGCTCTGTTCTTTTTGGACAACATTCACAACATTCATGCAATCATTCACAGTTACCCCAATGATTCACAGTTACCCCAATGATTCACAGCTGCCCCTATCCCATCCACTCCAGCTAAAATTTGTAGTAGAGGCCTTCTCTTTAATATACTCCCCTATGTTGCGAACAGATGGCTATGATCATTCTCTTCTGGTTTTATCATTTGTGGGGGGCCAGTCTGTACATGAAATATATTTCTTTCACGATTCAATAAGTTTGGTACTTAACAGACATGTTATCACCATTATGTTTGTGGAAAAGTACGTTTTGCTGATGGGGTATCAACAAGGGTTAAACAGTTGATTGAACTTGTGTTCACTCAGGCATGTAATCTTCAGTTTCTTCAGTGTTAAGTATTGATGTGCAATTGTTTCGGGGGGGGGGGGCTTGTATAATGGCAGGGCAGGGAGGTAGTTGAAATCTGGTGCTGGGGCACCTTCATGAGAGGACACCAAGCCGAAGAAGAGCAACATTTGAATTTGGAAAGGGCAATTTTTCATGCATTGGAGAAGAGTATGGCCGGGGACAATTAAAGATGATTTTGAAGCCCTACCAGAATTCAGTATTAACAAACAGCAGTTTTTCAGTTAGGTGCCCATTTTACAGTTTTTATCTGTAATATTTCATTGTTTTATTTTTTTAATAGATAGGTTATGGTAAAAAAAAAAAAATGTTTCACTGCAGTCTTTATTAAAAGGGAAATTTAAAATTCTTCTTTGGTATGATAATGACAACATTTTGGTAGTTGCTGGAATATTACACTAGGAGTGTTTCACGGCCATCTCTTCATGTGGGGGTGATCAGCGTTTTGTTAATACTCCACAGGCATATATGGTATTGGATCTGTTTATCATTTGAGAACAGAATTGAGACAAGCGAGTTGGGGGTTTAAACCACACAGTTCTTAATAAAAGTCGGCCACAGCTGCCTGGGCTAAACGCTCCATCCATTTGTGCAGAAAGTCTTAATGTATACCACAATTTATAGCACGTACTCCTTACCTCATATAACCTAATTTGCATATCCTTTATTACCGCGATTATGCATCTGGCCGAACTTTGACCCACATACAGTACTTACCTCACCTCACCTAAATACCTTACCTCCTATAACCACTTTGCATAACCAATTTTACCATGATTTAACATCTGGCATAACTTTCTTCCAGCAGTGGTCACCCTCCCCTATATTGCCAGCCGAAATCTTTGGTTTGTGATTTAAGGGCGGGCGCTCATTAAATTCCATCAAAGTCTTGAACGACACAATCACAGAATCTTCTTCCTACACTTAGTCTGGACGATGTGTGAGAGGAGTTTTGTCACATTTGGAAACTTATCCTTTGATAAAAAAAAGTTGTGCAGCAAGGCTTGGTCCACAGATTAGTAGAAATTATAAACGAAATGCATACATAGCACATGACTGTTTCTTCTGGCCTAGTAGGCAATTTGCTTGAAAATTAGGGTAAAAATTCCTCTGCCCACCCACACCAGAAAAATTGGATCCCATACACTTTAATAGGGAGATATCACAATGAAATTTAAAGGTTATCTGTACTGAACAACAACTAGATGTGTAATATTCTGGATGAACTATTTTTACAGAATAAGTTCAAACTCAATCAATAGCACATAATAATTACCTCATATAACATTAGCATATAATATGATGTGGTTATTGCATTTGGCAGACTTCTTGCATAGGATTGATTAGTATCAGAACATATTCATCATTTCATACTTAGCAGAGTATTTTTACCCATGTTAAGGTCTATTATTAATTGAAAATCCTTCAGACAACCAGAATGTTAGTTTAATTCTGAATAGCTAAACTATATATCTACAAACTATATATCTATCATTGTCATGCTGAGCCTCACAGAATTATGATCTATTCTAATACATAGTTTGTTCCATTTGCTGTAGTACTGAATTCATTTCCGTGTGACAGCTCCCTCTCTCCTAATCACTGTTGGGCACTCCCATTTCATCCCTCTTGTTTTCGTCCTCGCACCCTTTGATGATGACACACAAGCTCGCATCTCCTTGGCTATTGACCTCCCCTCGGAGTTGCCAGGATCCCCCATCCTTACCTCACGCCTGACCATAATACTTTTATCTGGGTCTCGTCCAAGGGCGCTATGATCAGATTTTTCCATTTGAATTTTCTTGTACCGCCTTGATATTTTGACAAATGTTAGCAATCTTTTCTTTTATGATTTTGTTTTGTTATGGGCAAAAAAGGGGTATGGGAAATAAAAAATATTGTAAAGTATTATTTTTGCTCATCAACCGTGATCTCATAAACTGCTCTTGTGTCATTTGAGGGGCCAATCGGGAAGGGTGTTATATAAGCAACCGGCATGGTACAATGACTCTTTCATAGAATGTATCCAGCGGCTTCTAAACCCCTTTGGACATTACCGTACACATAATCGCATGATATTAAGCATATGCCCTATGAAAGTCGACACATAGAACTATAGAGCTTATATGGATTTGTCACCGTGGCCGTGCCGTAATTAACCAGACTATCTGACCTAAGGGGCACGAACTGGGAAATCATTTGAATTACGAGCAAGGGATATAGTGCGTTATGTAAATGTTTGGATCATTTTATTTATGTAGACCTTCATAGGACAAAACAATACATGACACAATAAAAAGGTGCGGTATTTTTTTTCATATTGTTTTTAGATTTGAGAGGTGACAGCATATGGCTTGGTCAGAAGAGTATATTCGCGAGTCTGGAGTTCCACTTTAGACGTCTTTGCCACTTCTCTTTTTGATTGAGCTGTCCTGCAGTTGTTGATGGGTTAATACCAGCTTTTGAGTGTTTGGTATGGGCTATACATTTAGTGGTGATGTACAAATTGCTTTCACTAATTCCCCAGATCAAATGATGGGTACACCAACACCGCATGGGTATGCCACTGTACTGTGTAACTCCATAATAACAGATTCAATACAATTCTATAATGCAGGGTGGTAAAAACTTTTGTACAAGTACCCACATTGATGTTCTCAATCCTTTTGGCTGGCCTGTGAATGGTCTGCTCTAGTGTATTCAATACCTGTTTATTCCAATGTTAAACATATAACCTTTATTGGGTTCAGCTATTTGTTGCAGGGAGTGTATGAGAGCTTGATGTTATAGTTTTGTACAGTTTTCATGGGATAGTTATGAGTCTTGTATTGTTTTAATTATGGATGGCAGACCTGGTGGGGCTATATATACATCCTGCCACCATTTTGAACAGATTGCCATTTAATTACTAAAAGTCTAGGAAAACCTTGGATAAGAGTAAAGAACCATCCGGCTCACGGAGCCAGGACAAGGACTCACACAAAGGGACAGAAACCCTAACCGAGGAAACCGGCCCAATCTGGCCTAGTCAGAGTACCGGGAAGTCTAGAGAAAAGAGCTCCCAGAAAGTACCGGTCCGGAGCCTCGGCTCCGAGACGAGGTAAAATGCCAATACCCTGGGATATATGGCTAATACCGGCACACGGGGTGTTTACCTTGGAGAAACGACCGCGGTAGGCCTGAGGGTCGAGGCCCGAGAACCTAGGCCTGAATGCTGGAAACCAAGGCCAGAGAGCCAAGAACCAAGGCCTGAGAGCCGGGAATCGAGGCCTCCTGAGAGCAAAAACAGCCGGGATTCCGAAAACCGGAGATCCACCGAATTGGAGAACCGAGCCAAGAATCCACCGGCTAGGGAAAGCCAAGCTCCAGGGCAGCCAAAGAGCCCATCATCTGGAAACCCAGAGAGCCAAAGGTCTGCAAGGAGTCGGACGGAAGCGACGGACACCCGGACTTGGAATGGGAAGCCAGCCAGCTAGGCTTTAGCCCGGGCTTCTCATACTTCCCGAGCTCACAACAGGATTTTGAGGTATTCCCGCCCAATGACCGTCAGACTAGAGCAGACTCACCCACTCGATCTAGAAGGCATCACAAGGGGAAAGGAAAGGGTAGAAGTAAGAAATGGAGAAGAAGATGACACTCCTCCTCAGACTCTTCGTCGGCTTGGACTCACCGAGCCGACATCAAAGAGCCAAACCAAGCCAAGCTTTACCACCAGACATGGATGTCTGGATGTCGCAACTCAGGGCTATGGTCACTGAGGAACTGGACAGCTTTTCAGGCAAAGCCCCAAAGGATGCTCAGAGTGGATGACTAGGACTACATGGACTTGTTTACCACAATCCATGAAATGGTGCCTCCACCAGACGTGGGCAGACCACCTCTTCCACATGTAGAAGCAGAGAACACCCATCTCCCGATCTTTTGCAGTAGACAGTTCCACCCGACAGCATGGCGGATAAATGCATTCTCCTTCCCCTGGTCGGACCTATTCCTGTACGCCTTCCCACCTTGATGCCTGGTCCAGAGAGTGATCCTACATCTACAGAACACCAATGCAGTGATGATCCTAGTAGTGCCCCACTGGCCTATCTGCTTGGAAATTATCAGGAGCCGGCCGGTACTAGGAGAAAGCCAACCATTAAAATTTATAACTCAAGATTGGAGAGATTCTTCACATGTTCAGCCTCTGACTCTGTCAATCCCTTGGTGGCACCAGTCAAGGAGATAGCAGCCTTCCTTGTCCTACTCTTTTCATAGGGAAAACAAGTCAGCATGATCAGGAACTACAGGTCAGCCATAGCAGCAGTACACACAGGTTTCGCAGACGGTTCTGACCTTGGTAACAACCCTTTTATAAATCAACTCTTGAAGGGCCTTTTCAACAAAAGGCCACCCATGAAAAAGTTACCCCCTTCATGGTCCATCAACGAGGTCTTGGTAACGCTGTCTTCATCACCATACGAACCTTTACACAACACCACCCTCGAATTCCTGACTCACAAAACACTGTTCCTCATCGCAGCAGCTTCAGCCAGGAGATGGGGATGCCTACATGCCTTAACCACCAACTTCACCAAGTCAGGCTTCCTGAGATTTGAACCGAATGGCATCTGGCTTCTCCCAGACCCTGGTTTCCTAGCTAAAAACCAATTGGCCTCCTTTACACCAGGGGAAATCTTCCTACTCTCCTTAAGTTCCATCTCCTCGATCACGGAAGACTCTTCCTACTACCCAGACGTCCCTTCACTCCAGCCTCTTTCAGGCGACAATCGGACGCTGGTTGGTTAATTCAATCATCAGAGGACACGCTACCTCTAAAGCATGGTTCAAAGGAGTACCCCTGGAAGATATCATGAAAGCGGTGGCATGGAAAACCCCATCTACCTTGTCTCCTGTTACCTCACTGACACTGCGAGATATATCCTATGAGGAACGAAAGAGATTTCGCTCCGCCCCCTACTAAACGGTTGTAGTCCTCACTCTTCTTTTCCTCACTCCTCTCACCCTCCCCCTCACCCTTCTCCCAACTCACCCATTCACAGCACAGTTTGCTGTGACTTGGAAATGAGGAAGGAGGAGCCTAGATAATTGGGGGATGACCACTACAACATACAAAAAAGATGATAGAATACTATATGATGGTAAGACAGGATATGCTAAATTAGTTATATGAGGTAAGTATGTGGTTTATAAATTCCCAAACTGCTAGAAGTTTTGTTGAATTTATCCCATTTTTGCTGTTTTCCCAGATTGGTCAACGTATTTTTTATGTTCTTTGAATGCAAAAAATAATATGTCCATCTTCAAACTGTGACTAACTTCTCATGCCAGTTAATTTATCTAAAACATTTTTTTTGTGCAATGTATGATTAGCATGTTGGCTTCTGATTTATCAAAATGTCCTCCTTAGTATGTAACAATTTCATGAACTGTTATTGAATGACATTGTTGAAGAAACCTAAGGAATTTCCAAATGAGAGAAAACTCAATTTTTCAGACTTGCATTATAGTATGGTATAAAGTTTGACATGACGTGAGCATTGACCATATCAAACTATATCAAAATTTGGCCCCATGTTATGATGCTGTCCAGCCTTTTTTCCCTCTCTGCAGTTATGGAGACTGAATCTTTTTTTATGAGATTAGGAAGAAGTGCATGGCTGGTCAGGCCTCAATTATTTTAGGAAATTCTTAGATTGCCCTTTTGGACAAGAGGAGCCATTATGGAATTTATTTTGAGGACCGCAGAGGTTTTCCTGAATATGGAGATGTCTAAGAAAGCTCATGCGCCATATCGTATTTCCGGATGTTGTATTCATAAAATTTGAGCAATGGATTCGTGCCACTTTGGGGTTGTGTATCGCAAAGGATTGTGGGTAAGCACTGGCATGTATGTATCTACGTGGGTGTATAGATATATTACAAATATTTATTATATTTATTCATGTGTAGCAATTGAAGCAGATAAAAAAAAAATCTAGCGGGGACATGAGGGGGGTGCTTCCCCCCAGAATTTATAGCGACACCAATGAGAATTTGGAGCTGATACAGATACTAGCATGAACTTCTTTGCCACATATTACCTTAATTTGCATACCTTTTATTGCCATAATTTAGCGGCTGGCCCACGCCTCACAGCCCACGCCTGCTTTTCTATCTCACATTACACCTCATCCCAGAGTTATAGGCACTATATATGATTTTGCCTTCACACATTCATGGAGGGGTCTGTTGTCATGACTACCAAACATAAACATTTAGCTGCCAGTACTCTTTCCAAATTCTAAACACTCACTCCTCAGTGTTTCATGAATGAATGAATAATGTACATAGATTTTAATTGGCTTTACAAGCAGTTCACACACCCCAGGAGGTCTGTGTGTTAACCTAAAGGATTAGCTATGGTTAGATAGGCAGGGCCTATGTATAATGGTTACATCACTTCATGCATCTCGCAGCCCACGTCTCCCAGCCCATGTCTCCGAACCTATCTCCCAGCCCTTTTAGTATATTAGAATTGTTTCCCACAGATGACGTGTTCAGTTCACATTCTTCTTTGTCTGATGACCCTTTGAGTATTACTCACAGGTTATTTTCCCCCTCTCCTTTCACATCCAGTTTCAGTAATATCGTCTACACTATATAAAAGCAATTGTAGCATGAGTTAAATCCCTTTGGTGGCAACAGAGGCATATTTTTGATTAACATCTTTATAATTCCACTGGAATTTTGAAACATCTGTGACATTTGAAATTAAGTCGATTATCCACAAAGCAAACAGAGCATTTCAAATGAGTGTTCTGTTTCGGTATATCCTGTTGTCATTTTTATCACCTTACTGGATTTCAAAGTAGAAACATCCATCTTGTATGTTTGTCAGCAGTTGCGATGGGAATGACCTAATTCTGGGGAAATTTGAAGGGGAACTACATAGAAAACCCCTTCAAGCAATATGCCAGATTTGCAGGATTTTTCATGGGGTCAATGGTTTCTGCAAAATAGAGTGAGTGACGTTGTCATTCTGAATTACTAGATTACTGTACTACTTTTGAATGAAATTATGGGCACTTTGATTAGACTTCTTTGAAATGAGTTATATATATATATATAGCTTTGACCTAATTTGCGGGGGGAAAAAAGAAGAAAAACTAATGAATAGCTTGAAGGAATACAATTCTAGATGTAGCACTTATTGTGTGCAATTAATTATGAATTAGAAGATGTATTACATATGAAAGTATGGAGCAGACTTGTAGTGAGTCCATACTCATACTCATGTCTTGGATAATTTGCTGTACTCGTACTCATGAAAACTTAATTGTATTCGTACTCATACTCATGAATTTTGGTAGTGTTGTTTTGTCACCAGTGCAAAATTGTGTACTCATACTCATGATTTCGAGCATGTACCCGTACTCGTACTCACAACCTGAACTTTTTGGCTGTACTCGTACTCACACTAATGTACTCACGCTACAAGTATGGTATGGAAAACTTGTCTCAATCTGCTCTTGAACACACTTTGGATTAAGTTATGACTTTAATAGTGTACAAAATCTGACGGATAAAATACAAAGCAAATGATCACCAGTGAAGCAATAAATAACTGGATTTTAATGGAAGGTGTTTGTTTGTGAAAGCATATTACAAATGTAAATATTAACAAAATGAACGGCCAGACGAGCAATAAAACTAGGGTTTAAATTTCCAAGAAACCTTAAAGAAATATGAAGAATATACTGGTACACTAACTCCTGTGATATCATCATATTACAAATATTGAACTATTATCTGTTCTTATATCTGATGAACTGCACGTCAATCATATGTTGTGATATAGTGTTACTCAATGTGTGATTAATTTTGAGTTAATAGCTGTTACTATTACATATGAACTATACACACTTTGAGTAGTCTGTTTAAATTGTGTATAGCTCTGATAAAATGGGACAATCATTTGGGTTATAGGGACTGCATAACCTGTGATATAGGGGTCACTCACTGTGTGATTAATGTTGAGTTAGTAGGTTACTATTACATATGAACTATACACACTTTGAGTAATCTGTTTAAATTGTGTTTAGCTCTGATTAAATGGGACAATTATTTGGGTTTTAGGGACTGCATAACCTGTGATATTGGGGTCACTCACTGTGTGATTAATTTTGAGTTAATAGATTATATGCATGGGCATCAATCCTGGGGGGGATGGGGGGACGTGTCCTCTCCCACGTTTTGAGATGGGTGGGACATAATATCAAATATCCCTCTCAAGATTTTACATATCCCATTTCAAATGTAGACTAATAAGGTCATAATATAACCAATGTACTTCCTTTTTTCTGGAGAAATGAGGTTTATATTGATTTTCTGAAAATTTTCATCTTCGAAATTAAATCATCTAACAAGCGGTTGGTACGGTACTCTTATACTTTGCTCAGAATTTTCGCGCACTCCACAAGCAGTAAACTATGTTGTTGGTGGACTGCTGGTAATGATGTTTTCATACAAAATAAAGGCCTAGGAAACAAATTCCTTAAATGTTCATGAAGGGCTAACAAAATTCTGGTTGGTAGGCTAACTTCTATCCTTTTCCTTACCTGTCTCAAAAAGCCTAGGCAATCCACTCTTCAGAAAGAGTAAACGTACAAGCACAAAATTTTCGCGCGCCTCGCGCGCAGTCCAGTCGGTTGGTGCTGGACTGCTGCTAGTAATATTTTTATAACAAATATAGGCCTAGAAAACATTCTCAAAACTCGCATGAAGAGGCTAAATATTAGGTCTGGGTGGTGCTGCACTCATTCTTATCTGTTCAAAATGCAAGGCTAGGAACCTGTTCTTCCGAAAAAGTGCATGTACAAGTCAAAAATTTATCTCGCATCACACACAATAAAATCTTAAATCGGACTGCTGCTGTACTGATGGTAGTACAGTAATGTTTTCATACAAAATATAGGCTTGGGAAAAAAAAAAAAATTGGTTGGTACTGTTTTATTTTTTTTCTACCTGTCTCAAAATGCTCTTTGGAAAAAGTAGGCTTCGCACGCAGTAGATATGATTGGTACTAGTATTTTTGCATTTTTGCATGGCTGTCTCAAAACGTAAGGGTAGGCAATTGGCTCTCCCGAAAAAATACATATACATGCTCAGAATACATGCTTAGAATTCATCTACGCCTATCTTTTTTACTAAAATTGTCTTGGGAAATAACGTTTCCAGCAACGATCTAGAAGGTATTTCTAGCCAAACATTTTCCTGTACGCTACGCGCCAACGTTACGCTTCGCTTAGATTGTGTTGCTGCCAATTGATGTGGACATGGCAAATGGTGCCCCCGGGTAAAAAAAAATATTTATTTTCCTTTCGTGATAAATGTTGTTACAAAGGGCACTAAAGGTTTCAGTCTTCTGAGCCTATCTTTATCGGCAAAATTGTACTAAGAAATTGCTGTTTCTGGCAATGTGAGAGGTCCCTATTTAAAAAAAAATTGGTATGCTTCGTGCCAACTAATGGTGGCGCTCCGCTTAGATAGACTTCCAACAAGATCACACAAGAGTCTGGTCCCCCCCAAGTTTCAATTTGGATTGACGTCCCTGATTATATGCTATCTCTAATACAATGAAAACTTTCAGTTATCTATTTGAATTGTTTTATTTTGGATTAAATGTATGTGCCTTTTTTTTACTATGATATTAAAACATTGAAAATATGAAATATAATACATTTCTAAATACTTCATTCTTAAGTAACCTTTTAATCCACATTTAATTAACTCTTTTAACTTTTTCACAATAAGCTTTAAAACCTTTCAATTATTTTCTCGGCACATGAAAAACAAGGTATTTTTTTAGAGTTATGACATGCATTTACTCTTTGCCCTGATCAGTTGACTAAAATTGATATTACTTTGAACAGCTACCTCTTACAGAAAGATATTAAAATCATATTTCTAAAAAATATCATATATTAGAATAAGACTTAAAGATATAACATTATTGTGCTTATATTTGTGTTGACATTAAAACTGATTTTTTTAATAAACAGAGAAATCATAGGTCTGATAAAAAATGTTGTACTGGATATAGGCCTAGTCTTATTACAGTAGATGGCCTTTCCATTCACCCATTTGCAAATGTAGCTTGTTTGCAATTTTAACACGAAGAGCATCCAATGCAATACAGTAATTTGCTCAGTCTGGACGTACTGCATGGTGGGCTGGGTGGGCAACACCGACAAAACGCACAAGAAAGT
>JAODFY010119022.1:0-11434 GCA_027580055.1 Paracaudina chilensis | reverse complement strand
TGGGAAATAAAGTTTAGAACTAGAGCATAAGGTAGAGCACGATACAGAATGTAAGATAGAGCACGAGACATGTCTCATATGGAGCATCATTACTAATATTTAAATACATTTATCACTTCTTTCATAACGATGGGAAAACGTTCACTAAACATGTGCCAACAGACAAGTGTGTGAATGTTTATTCATAGACCTTTGACCACATATCATTATCATCTCATTACATATCATCACGAAATAGACTATTATTGACTACATAAAAGTCTCCCCAAGCTAAACTGTGGGTCAGAAAAAACATAATGGATTTGATGTTTTTTGCATCACACATTATTTTGCCATGCTTTGAATTTGGAGATTATTTGTGACACATTTGGCCAGATTTATTTCAGTACCTGTGTACTATCCTCTTCAATGTTCAGCCTCCTCCGAGCAGGCCGTTTAGCCGGGGACGGCTGGTGCTTCAGCGGGGATTGGGCTGGCGACTTGTACGGTGACGACAACCTAAACAGCTTTCTGGCCTCGGAAGGACGCTGCAGGAAACTTCCGTGGATCTTTCGTGGAGATGGGCTCAGCGAAGAATGTACCAGAAGGGACTGCGAAGCACCCTGGGGAAATGAAGTCACAAATGTTCTTCATCGAATGCACGAATGGCATCAACAGATTGCTAACAATGTGTTAGAGTATAGCCTCGAAAGAATAAAAGAAAATAAGCAGCCCAATAGGTCCATATAATTAAGCTGAGTTGAGTGAGGTTACCAATTTTGAACATCACAAGCACATTAATAGTAAACAGAATTTAATTTTTTTACTAATTCATGGTTTCTTCAACATGATCCATAAGAAATTGTAAGCAAAGTTAACAAATATATTATCATAATATCACCTCCCCCCAAATAAAACGATATTTGGTATAGGATCTGTTGTAATGTCGTCTGTCCTACGAGTATATGATAACACCAGATAACACCTACAGGCAAAACAACCTTACCGGGGACCTCCAAGGGAATAACCCGATCTATCTGTGTTGACATATGAGCAGTATCTCTGTTACTCAGGGCGATAAAAATCTAGGTTTGTGATATAGGTGATTATCAGCATACAGAGTATTGGAACATTTATAATCACCTCTGTTATTGGTAGATCAGAATCTTCTTCAATGTCATCAGTCCAGTCGGGGAGCATCACATCATTCTTCTCTTTAACTCTCTGCAAACAAACCCTAAAAAAAGAAAATATATTGTATAGAGTATTATTATATGTATAGAGTATTATTATATGTATAGAGTATTATTATATGTATAGAGTATTATTATATGTATCGAGTATTATTTATATGTATCGAGTATTATTTATATGTATCGAGTTTTATTTATATGTATTGAGTTTTATTTATATGTATCGAGTATTATTATATGTATTATTATATGTATAGTCTTATTATATGTATAGTCTTATTATATGTATCGTCTTATTATATGTATAGAGTATTATTGTATGAATGAATTATTTGTATGTTGTATCTACACCGGTTGGCGCAACCATCCCTAGAGCGTGTTAATCGGCACTCAAATAATATAAGCACCCTTCTGACTGGCAAGCATCCTACAAGCCGCTGAAGCCGGTACAAAAATCAGTAATTCACAGAAAATCACCTGAATCCTGATTAACATGTTTTTGCTTTTGAAGTACAACAATACAATATGGGCTGGAGAGAGCCCTCCAAATCAGGTTAACTCCAGGAGCTATGACCCCTGACAGGGTGTTGCCCATAGACCCCACCCCACCGTGGTCCCCCAGTATTGACTTCTCATTTCCAGAGCGGGACTCACCATCATCTACCCATGTAATTAGCTTGGTCTCATTTAGCTGCCACTAAGTTTTCTCTAGCTACAATACTGTATATGCACATATAACGTCCTAGCAGATACTTGCTAAGATGCTATGAATGTGGAAAGCTTTGCCAAAGGCTCACAAACTATTTAGCACAGCATGGCATCTTGTGTACATATGACAGTTTCATGATATTAACCACAGGCCACCGGGGAAACCATTTCTAGTAGACTTACTTCATCTTGTTGGAGTATTGCAGTGACGTCGCTTTGGCGAAGGTGGCACTCCAGAATAGGAGGGTGTGATTCCTGATGGAGCGATGAGGGCTGGAGAGCGTTGCCTCCAGCATGGGTTCAAAGACCTCTAGGGACTCGGTGTTGTAGGGCCCCAGGTACCGGGCCTGGATCCCAGTAAGAATCTCCTGCCACAGTTTGTCCAGCTTAGGGAGGAGGTTCGTCTTGTATACGTCGTTAGCAGGAAAACTATGAAAAAGGGAATTATGTGTGAGGTGTTAATGAATTATTATCAGTATTTCATACATTACAGGTGTGAAAGCTATCGAGGGGCTAGATAACACTTATATTGTTTGTTTGCAGGGCATTTAACTTATCTTTATAGCATGTCCCATAATTGATTTATTCTGTTATGAAATTGGAAATTTAGCAACATCACATCTATCTTAGCTCAGAACCAAACTTGGCCTCCCAATGTTCATGTTATTCTTTATAATATTCACACATTGTTGCAAAGTGTTTCTCCCATGTAAAATATTTTACCATAATATTATTTTTTTCTATGTTGCAGGGCATCAAAAACTATGCCAGTAGGCATCCTTAGCATCTGCCATTATTGATTTATTTCGTTATAAAATTGTAAATTGTGTTAAAAGAGAATAGCGCCATCACATCTATCTCAGCTCAGAACCAAACTTTGCATACAAATGTCTGTTATTCTTTATAATAGTCATATATGCTACAAAGTGTTTCCCAGAAGTAAAATACAATATGTAGTAATTATGTCCCACATACATAACAATGTGCTGCAATAGTAAGGCTGTGATGACATCACTGTGATGACATCACTGTGATGACATCATTAGACCATTACAGAAACTTGGGATCTTAACTAGTCAGCCATATTTTTCTTTCTTCTACAACATATTTTTTTTTTAGGGTTTTATCATTTACTGATAATGGCAGCTTTACAAGTAACATTTTCCCCCCTTACCAACCAATACATCTTATAAATACATGCACATATTGTTCCCGAATTCAAGGATGAAACACTCGTGTTGACTTGCCTAGCTGATTATCATGCAAACAAGTGATCGGCTGAATCTATGTCTATCTGTGTGCTTATTCCATGCTAGCCAAACATAGGTAATATCATCTTGTTTTTGCCTTTCCCAACCCTCTTAAATCAGTTCTTACCCGTTATTATCGCCATAGAAACTGCTGAGAGGCTTGGCCAGTTTACCGATGAGCTGCTGTAGGAGAGAGGTTTTTCCGATATGAGAGAACATCGCCGTGACAACGTAGCAGCAGTTAGTGACAATGGTGGCCCAGGACGACAGGTACGACTGTAAGAAGAAACACAGTGTGTTTGACAGTGAAGATTTGGCTTGACTCTTCTAGGTTTCATATCAGTAAGGTGTAATAACACCAATTACCACACAATGAAGGGATGATAAAATTAAAGATGCCATCACAGTTACATAATCAGTTTTTGGGGGGAGGGGGTGGTTGGCATCGGGAAGCTCATACTGTTAATACCCTTCCTGCCCATGCATGGCTGGCTTTTAAGGTATCTTTTAGATTGTCCTTCCTCTGTCCAAAGAATTCTCAGCTTATTTGTTTGTGATGTCAAAAAGGGATATATAGTGAGGGAAATTGATGTGGCGGGTCTTGGGGCAGTCTGATAAATCTTGCAGATCATTCAGTCTAAGTTCAAATACTTGTATTGGTAACACTTGCCTGTCAAGCAAAGAAATCAAGAACACACATAGGATGTCATTCCAGATTGTTGATTTATATATAGTCAGCTGGATAATTGGTGATAAACTCTCAATTTAAATCAAGTTTGTCTTACGATCGCAATTTCTTCTTACAAAGTTTCTTTTCCTCTAAATATTTTCATTGTTTTTGTAATGTTTTGTATTAATTTTTTTTACATATACATGGGTATATTATTCACCTGATTGGTTGTACCAAGGAATGTGGTAGTCTGTTCAGCCCTGTGCTTGTGGAAGCTATTGATCATGTGACTCAGCAGTCTGACCAATGAGGAGAGGTTTCTGAGAGGCTTGTGTCTTTTCTTGTTCCACTTCCCTGTAGCAACTAGTGCTGCAAAACAGGTAATGTTACATTACAAAATCAATGGAGGTTAATAATATCTGTACTACTAGAAATATAACTTAGAAATACTCATACACTCTAATGGCATATGAGTATCATTTCAAATCAATTCTGGAACATACAAGTCTTTGTCCCTGAAGTATGAATATATTTATGTAAATAAATATAAATAGATATAATATATATAAATATACATGAAAAGACTGCAACACACATACAACATGAAATGGTTCAGCTTCCTTCTTAAACCAACCTTATTATAGTAAGGTAAAATTCCTTCTCAAATCTGACATTCAAATTTCCCATATTAATATACAGCTATGATTGATTCTTCAGTAATTTAACTTAACGATTTATCAACCAAACAGAATGAGTGTGACATTCTTTGGCATCAAGTAAAAAATCATGTGTCAAAATTTCATCCATCAAAGCTATGAGTAATTATATTTGAGGATGACTTACACTCATTGTTCTGGTTGGAGTATGTGGAAAAGTCAACGCTGTCAATCATCACACGACACACCTGGAACAGCGCCTCCAGAAATGGAAGACTCTGGAATTCAATACAACAATTTTAGGATTAACAATCAATAATACAACAATTAATTAGCATAAGGAATTCATTTTAGGCACATTGACGATGGGACTTTCGCATCAGATTTCTTGAATGCGACAAATTGTTGCTTGTTGCTCAATTTAGTGGATGCCTGCCTTCAATGGCTTTCCATCTTATCTGTTAATTCATAAGAACAAACCAATTAAAGGCCTACACACATTCATTTGCACACTAAAAATGGTTGTATATGGTAGGATAGGTCATGTTCACATGCATTTCTTTCATATCATCTAGATGCATCTACATGTGCTATAAATGGAAATCTGGATAATTAACATTCTTAGTATGATATAAATATTTATAACATTTATAATATTTATAACATATTTATAACATCTCCCTAAATATTAACAAGTCGGTAACTGGCTCGATACAAATTCAAAAATATACCGTTAAGACATCCTCATCAACAGTGAATGGTGCTATTTTGGCGCACAAGTCCTCACAGCACTGGTTGTCCTCGGCTGTGGTTACCATGGCAGCGCATCTTGCAAATGCTTGGTACAAGTCTGTCCACGTCTTGAGGAGAGTCTTGGTGGTTTGCTAAATGGGAACCAAAGAAGTAAAATGTTATAAAACATAAACATGAGACAAAATGCGAACTCGAACTGAAAACAGTTTTGAGTAAAAGACTTTCTTTTAACTGCAGATTAATCCTCAATCTTTCTTCAAAATAATTTTTGTGACTTTTATGTAACCTACATACAATAAATATCTAAGATTGAAAAACTTTTTTGGGTCCAGTGATGTGAAGTTTTATTAAATGCATTAAAAATGATGTTGAACCTATATGTATATAATTAATGCACTGCACAGTTTCTATTAGCCTGTTTATGGGAATATGCAAACTTTGCTGAAGGTCAAGATTACTTGAATAGTTTTAATATTTTAAGTCAATATCTGGAATTCTCTCAATGAGCCAATGACTAAGCAGTGTAAAAAGACCCAAAGCAATGTTAAATGACCCAAAGAATATACAATGGCCTAAAGCCCTGTCCAATGGCCCAAGCCACTGTCCAATGGCCCAAGCCACTATCCAATGACCCAATACAATGTGTAAAATTACCCAAAATGTAAAATGACCCAAAATTGCCCAAGCCACTATCCAATGACCCAAAGCACTCTCCAAAGGCCCAAAGTGATGTACAAAGACCCAAAGCAGTAAACATGACCCTAAGCAATGTAAAATGACCCAAAGAATATACAATGGCCCAATCCACTATCCAATGACCCAAAGCACTGTCCAATGGCCCAATCCACTATCCTATGTCCCAAAGTGCTGTACAAAGACCCAAAGTAGTGTACAATGACACAAAGCATTGTAAAATTACCCAAAGAAATATTGAATGGCCTACAACTACTATCCAAAGACCCAAAACAGTATACAATGGCCCAAAGCACTATATTTTACTTACTAAAGGGATTCCATAAGGCAGAATTCTTTTGATCGGGAACAGCAAGCAAGCGATGAGAGCACTGAAATCATGCTCGAAGGAATCTCCCTGATTGACTTCATTGGTCTGAAAATAATTTTAAAAAAAACAATTTAAATCATTACATGCTGAGGCAATGATTTTGCACATTAACCCACTTAATTTCTAGTCACTATGTTCTGCCACAATTCTAGCCAATTATTAAAGTGGTCAGTGCAGGCCTTGTTTGTGTCCTTCTTGATTCCCCACAACCACCATTACTGTGACGTGGCTGATTGTTGGTATGTGGAAATGTCAACAAGGCTACTATAAACTGAAAGTATTGTTTAACCCACTGGGGTGCATGCTCACAGTGCAGCATGATTCAGCGACGCACTCCAAGGAAACTGTTTACCTGTAGAATATGGTCGAGGAGAGGTGATGCTAGAACACTCCACATCCTCCACAGGGTTTCCTTGTTGCTAAGGTCGGGGGTCACCTTGTCTAACAGTGCTATGAAGTAGTTGGTGAATCCGAGGACAGAACTTTGGCTGGATAGGCCACACTTTACCAGATGTTCTAAGCTTATGAAGTAACTGTGTGAAGAAGAAATAAACAAGGTGAGAGCCAACAATGGTTTTACTAAACCTACGTTATTGCCAATGAAGTAAAGACACACAAAATTATAAGTTTCAATATGTAATTCAACTGGAAGATGACCTTTGACCGTAACTAGGTATAAAGGTCAAGGGCTAGACTCAAAACAGCCGTTTGAGGCGAACTATCCTCTACCATTGGCAAACTATGGTGCAATGGTTCATAATAAATATGGCACCGAACGATAAATTGATGCAATGACTAATACCAGTTAATAATGGGGTAGTGGGCACAAAATTTATTCAAGGTTTTATTGTGACACTGAGAATTCAGATTCATACCTAAATGGACACATATTATTAAGTTAGGGTTTCAAATCTTGCCAAAATATTTTATATTTTACTTGTGTGAGGATTGCTTGTTATAAATGTTAAGTTGACAACAAATTATGGATTGCATTCAAAGTTCCAAAAGGATTTGAATAAAAGTCAAACTTGCTATTTGCAATTTCTCCTAACCTTCGACATGAATTTAGTGAAAACATTTTATTAAAAAGCACTAATATTGATCAATATTTATTCAGTTCTTTGAGAGCAAATGCACAAGATTGTTTTCCAGATATTTTTCGGACTTCCAGATATCAATTTTAGGTAAAAATTTCAGTGTGATTTTGTACCCAATGTAAACCCAAAATAAAAATTTAACAGTGAATGCTGGCTGGTGTTTATAAATTAAAAGAAAAAAATTGGGGGGAAATGTTGCGTGGGGAGAGGAAAATGGAATATTGCAATCACTTTACCTCTCCTCAGTAGAAGCCTTGATGAGCTGTGGACCTAGCATCAACTCCAGAAAGAAGAGACATGGCGTTCCCTGGATATACGAAAGGAGAAAAGTGACATAATTAGTAGCCAAAAATAAAGCATATTTTAGCTGTTTTAAGGGTTATGGCAGGTAGTCCAATAGTTTTTAAAAAAATCCTTATTTCTGACTTCCAAAAAGTGGCATTTTCTGAGATTCATATTTTTTTATTCCCCAGAGATTACCGATAAAATACATGCTCAGACTGAAATCTTTAGTGAGACAAATGCCCAAACTAATATATATCTTAACATACTCAATAGAAAAATTTGAATTTGTGTGATATTAACAAGAAACAAGCCTCTAAACAGTCGGAATTCATCAGTGTTGTCTACATTTAGTTTTATGACGTTCAGAAAACGTTCACTAACAATGCAAGTGCTACGTGTGTGAGCATTTGTCCTCACTTGACCTATGACCGTACATGACGGCTTAACAGTTCATGAATCAGCTTATTAAAACAAATGGTTTTACTTACATGAAGCACACATCCAACGCTCCCAGACACATATGCAGAAGAACTGAGCACTTTCAACGGCAGACACTTAAGCCCGGACATGAATTTCTGGAAGAACAATAACATATAAATCACACCTAGGTGAGTCAATGACCTTACATACTAATTCTGAAATTAGAATCACCATGACAACAAAATCAGATCTATGACTTACCCTCATCATTCACATGTCATTGTGCCTGAGAATAGAGGGGGATATGTATTTTTTTGTAGTTTGTTCATACACACCATATCTGCATTATGATGTGGTATAATGATGTCAAATCCAATTAAAATAAACCTTGATTATTACTTTAACAAAACAAGCCCAAAACAGGAATTATGTCTAGGGAATTTGCAACCTCATATCCCAGAATAATCTAAATCATGAGAAATTGGCAAAAGAAATTCTCTGATGTGTGTTTTGTAGCAGGATTTTTTTGTTAAGTGTGTTATTTATTTATATACAATTACCATTGCTATGAGTTTTCCGTAGCTTTGTCTACAAGTTAAAAGTTTCATGTAAACAGATTATTCAAATATCGAACTACTCTTAACATTAGGCAAGTTAGTGAGAGTTATGTGAAAATTATATGAACCATGCATCAGTAACACAATGTACATACATCATGCTTGTCGCATCTGTATTTTGCCAACCAGATTCCCACCCAAGACCTGTGCTACACAAACCCAGCCAGAGCAGCCAGTAAAAAAAAAAAAAGCAAACGAACCAGTAATGTAGATGGTTCTTTCTCGGCATGCCTAATGACCTGTTGCAGGTTACAAAGGAAGGAACTAAACATCTCTGCGTTGTCCTGTTTCTTGGTATTCTCCAGGGCGTTCTTCACATGATGAGTGAGGGCGCTGCACATTTCAATGCACAATTCATCTGCATCCAATGAAGGAGAATAACAGAGTCAATCGTTTGAGGGATTGTAAATTGTGTGCATACATCAATTACTTTATATTAATCATAAAATTAAAATTGATGATAAACCAATTCTGACACATAATATTCAGATGAATATATATATAATTTGTTGGTTACACCTTTAAAATCAATTGACATTAGGTGCCAAAGCCCCTGGTAAACTGAAATACTAACTATTCCATGTTTACTTGGCTTGGGCAAACATATTGGTTGCCATGGTAACCCCTTTACAAGCAAGTGGCATTATTGGTGGCACTCACCATCCATCATGACCTTGCCATGCTGCTGAATGGTGTCACAAACAATTGGTATCAAGCTAGTCATAGTCTTCATCCAAACCTGAGAACCTCTCAACAGAACTGGATTAGGAAGTCCCTGCAGTGGATCTGTGAGATGGGAAAAGAAATGGAAAGTATAATAATTTAAAATCATTTCAATAAGCCAGTTCACAGTAATGCATGCACAGTTATGCTGTAATGCATGCACAAATATGCTGTATTACACAGAGTGAAGCCAGTAGCAAACATCCCCCACTACTTCCACAGTTCTGAAAGATCAACACGTACAGACAACATTGACAGAAATTTTGATCTGACAGAAATTTAGCTCTATTCCTTCCAAAAATTTAAAAACCACATACATGCTTTTTTGGGGGTAAGCAAACAAATTTATGTGCAACACACAAGTTTCTCATGTGCTATTCAAAAAGATTGCTTACGGAGACCGTAAAGATATGCACAGTACGTTTCTTGTCCAATGGCATTGCATCACAATTATAGAGCCTAATAATTGCCCAATCAAAATCTTTACATCAACGGGTGCTGCCATAGAGACACTATTTTTATGTGAATTATGAGTGCACAGTGTCTGTACGAAGTGACCATTCGCTCATACAATACCATACTACAATATTGCTATGATGACTAAATAGCTGGTGTAAAGTTATGCAAAATGTTACGCTACACAACTTTTGGAGAATACCAATCAAAGACAGCTACACACAGCACAAATGTGAGTTTACACAATATTTTGTGCATAACTTATTTTTCGTAAATACTGCCCCTGCACTTTATGGCCATACCATTGATTTCCAGATGTAGTCTTTCACAGTCGACCTTGATTTCTTGGTTCGAAAGCACGTAGCTCAGGATGATGCCACCTCGTACAAGGACAGACTTGTAAGGGTCTGCGCCACTGAAGGGTGACGACAGGCTCATTCGGGGGGTAGTTGCAGGGCTGTACGACATGGCCAAGGCTTTAAATCCTCCTGAAATTGATCACAAATTTATTGCAAGAATTATAAAATGTTCCTAGCCAAATATCAAAATTGGAGTAAACAATCACGATGGAATCTCAATCATTACCTACTACTAATCATAACAGAACAGTGAAGGACAAAAGACGAAAGCAAAGTGTGAAAGCAAAGTTGGACTCAAAATACAAGAAAATTTGTATTTATTGTCAGAACCAAGTGAATGATTAATGAACTGCATCTAAACAGGGAACTTGTGTGTAGTGTTCTTGGGCATATTACCGTATATTATTTTGTTGTACTGTACTGTACGTATATTATTTTGTTGTATTTGTTGTTCTCTTGTCAAATACAAGAGAACATTTTAAGCAGGAACTTGGGTGGGGTGACCTTGGGCATATTCCCCCATATGTTGTTTTGTACATTTTTATCATAAAATAAAAGTGAAAAGATGTAGCAGATCAGCTAATTATAATAATTACATGTGAATACTGAACTGTAACTGTGTATGGTTTTCTTGGGAATACAATGTATAAAAATTGTGCAGTTTTCATTGTCAAATACCAGTGAAAAGTTTTAACAGAACAGCGTTATTATAATTATCTATGAATATTTATCAGTACCTGAACGCATGGACTGGAACTGGTTGTGATGGCTGCTGGGAGTAGTAGAAGTGGACGAGATTCCCAACGATTTGGTCAAACCGAGAGAGAACTGCAGCAAGGGAACCATGACCTATGACAAAAAGGTTAACAAATACTTAAAAGAGCAGATGGAGGCAGACAATTCTGTCATAAGCTCTGGGATATTCCTCGTTGGTCAAATATTTGAATGGGTCACTATGAATGGGTCATATTTCCAGGACAGGAAAAGGAATACCATACTATGCATGCAGTAGATAGGAAGAATGCTAGAATGCACATAGGCATGGAGGGTGTAGGGCAGGGTCGGATTTAAGCGGGGGCGACGGGTGATTCGCCCCCAGTTTTCCCAGAATCGCCCTCTGAATAAAAACGATTGTTATGGAAAATCGCCCCTTCAGTGCATGGAAGGGTCTCTCAAAAAACACTAAATTAGCTAATCAAAAGTTG
>JAODFY010118911.1:0-11434 GCA_027580055.1 Paracaudina chilensis | reverse complement strand
CCCCCCCCACCACGTCCACCTCTACTACCTTACCAGCCTCAGAATGATATCCTCGATTGCATTACTTTAATTTGTTAAAGCTTACTACATCACCCAATCACTAAGCAGCTGAAACCCATTTTCAGTTGACTCTATTATATCTATAACCAGGAATCCTGGATTCTCCTTGTTATTTCCACTTCCCAAAAAGTGTAATCAAAGAAGTTTACGAACTGAATTATCTGAAGAGTTTTGTCTGACTATGGTGCCTTTGGTGTTGTAGTATAGCTTAACATGCTGTCTTGAGATAGTGTTGTGATATATCATTGTACTCTATGGCCTTATGGTGCCTTTGGTGTTTTAGTATAGCTTAACATGCCGTCTTGAGATAGTGTTGTGATATCATTGTACTCTATGGCCTTATGGTGCCTTTGGTGTTATAGTCTAGCTTAACATGCTGTCTTGAGATAGTGTTGTGATATCATTGTACTCTATGGCCTTGTTCGCACTGGAGAATGCAAGAGGGATCCGAACCCAGCGAGAGAGGATTAAGGGCGAGCGTGGACGCTCGCATATTCGGGGTCAGATGAGGCAATCGTGATCTCCCTTTCGGGATGGACCAGACCCCATGAAGGGGGATCAGGAATTGCAGCTGTGCATGTCCTCAGTTCAACACTGATCTCGGACCCATTCTCAAGTGTGGACGCCACCAGGATATCTCCCTGAGTGGTAAACAAATCTTTATGTGGTGCTTGAATTTGGTAATTTAATCTAACCTAACCTAACTTAATCTAACCTTTCGATCTTGTAGGCTGATGAACCTTACAATATCCCACAGTGATCAGATACGCTGCCACTCCCTGAACCCTCCCCGAACCCAAAATAATTTATTGGTTTGTGTAAGATCAGTAGCAACCTGTGCTGTGACCTCCTGAACTTTTAAAAGGGTCAGCCTGTGGTATATTGGAGAATTGGAGAGGTTTTAGGGTTAATTTCTAAATGTAATGTTGTAAGATATGTCACTGAACAATGCTATGTACTGAAAATGAAGTTTATGTTGTAGATTCTGAACAATGGAGTCTCGCTTTAAAATGACACATACTTACTTCCCTCATATATAACTAATTTAGCACATCTAATATTACTGTGGCTTAGCCTCTGGCATAATGTCTGTATACAGCAGTGGTCACTGCAGAACCTCCATTCTTCATTTTGCCGGGCTTAGCATGTGTGCCAGAAGTATACATGCTAAATTAATTATATATGAGGTAATTATGTGGCTTATAATTTCCCAAACCGGTCATGTCTGCGAGGGGCTCTAATGTACACTGATAGGATGGTGTGTGTGTTAATTAATTGTGGTATGTATCATATCATAGACTGCCAAGGGTTATTGCTTTCCTTTGTTCTGTTGCTTAATATCCTTTTAATTATTTCTAACATACCATCTTCAGCTGAATTATACTGTTGACTGTGATATCTCATGTGTTGTAGATCATCAGGAATGATCTTTGCCATAACCGTGTTATTCGGTGTCTACTAGTAGTAACATACCACAGTGAGATGGATTGGTCCGTGGGTGCACGTAACTGTCAAGGCCTCCTCCATCAGATGCATAGACCATTACAGATCTTGACAAACAACGATGCTTCCCACAAAGCTTGTATATGATCTTCACTATTGATCCGAATGGAGATCAGTATGGTTCCCCTGATCGCTAAAAGATTATGCTCTTGTAGGTCTGATTTGATCAAATAATATCAATAGGTGGGATCTCATCAAAGCCTCATTGTTCATTTAGGGCTTACTCAGTCCCCCTCCCCTTCCATTTGTCCCATTTGCATAAAATGGGGGGGGGGAATTATGAGGATAGTTCCCCCATGACTGTGCTTAGTTCTCCCTATTATCATCATGACTTAGTTCTCCCTACTTGACCTTATTAATGCCCTGCTTAATTCTCCATATTTAATCTCCTGTTTGTTTTTCCCTATATTACACCCCCCACCCTAGCTACTTCTCCAATTCTCCCTAGGTAGTTAACCCCTGCCCAATTCTCCTCACTCCAGTTCCTATTTGTTTCTACCCTCCTTTTCAATTCTCCCTGTGTTACCCTCCTTCCTGTTCACAATTCTACTTCATATCCCGCTCGCTTTTCTTAAAACATATCCATGGTCGTCAAGGTTACGCATTTAGTAAAAATGCATTATGTGATTCAATTGTAAGGTCGCTTTTATTGCTTGGAAATATTTGCATACAAGTGGAATAATTTTGCTCGGTGGAAAACGAAGTCGCATCTCCGTTTGATTGGAGATATCCATCATGGACAGGTTCTCAAGATTTAGCCTCAGCGTGAAGATTATTCATCTAGTCATCGTGACTGTGTATACCGAGTATTTTAATAGATAGCTTAATGGTGAAGTAAGACTGACACATGCCTAATGCATTAAACAACCGTGACTGGTGCAATGTCACATGACACCTGCTCTATACATGGCCTTGGTAGTAGGCTTAGATATGACAGGGCAGACATTAATTATTGCACACCACTGGACTTCAAGCCTGACGGGCCTCTTACATCAAATGTAAAATAAAATGACTCATCGTTATTAAAGTCGTTTGCTTGTTTCAAATTAGATTATGGCACATCCTTTAGCTTGCTGTTTTGAAATCAGCTACATGTTGCTACTGAAATATGGCCAGAGAACTTAAATAGTTAATTTGCCTTTACAACCCGACTGACACATGGAAGCATTGAATTTATGACTTGAGGCGATCGTAACTTCAGGGGAGGAAACGCATTGCTAAACATTCAACGGAGTGGACCATTTTCACCTGACCGTTCCATTTGTCAGATGCAAGATGTATATAGTATAGTGTATTTTTATTCATAGCAATCATTAACCAATCGAAATTGTAGCAGCCTAGTCAGTCATGCATGCAAATCTTATTCATTTGTGATGAACTGCCATGCCACATTAACTGGCACAGAACTGTTAACATTCAAGCATAACAGGCATTTTAAAAGCCTCCGCAAAGCATCGGGCAAATTTCCCTTTCTGTTGCCATATTTGGCATTGCCTCCTAAATCTGGACACTGTCAAATACATTGCAAAAACTAGTTAACCGACCTGACAGCAGTTGGCTAGTTGATCATCCCCATTGCGAGAGGGTCAATTATTGAAAGTTAGCAATTTTGACAGCCCAACATTTGACACACACACACACTACCTGGACTCACATTTGGGAATGGACCACCACTATCCTAGAAACACCCAATGCGCAAATGAACCACATGGAGCAAGGATATCCCAGCACTTGCACAATAAAAAAAAAATAATGGGTTTAACTTGACCCTTAAATCTTATTCTCTAAGGACTAGTAAACACTGTCTCTACTGTGCCATGCCCTTTACCAAGGTCACCAACATTGACCTTTGTTCTTTTTTCATTTTTTTCCCATTTACAGCAATGCCTTGAAATGGAGAGACTTCTTAAAACAGAACCATGTGAAGTCAAAATGAAAGAGCCAGCCAACCCTTGGAATAAATTTCTTTTGCCCAGGAGGGAACGTTCCATAGATAGGGATTCTGAATCCCTGACAGGGTTTTCAGATTCTGAGAGCAACGACTCTCGCTTTGACACGATAAGTCTTAGCTCTAGTTCCAGTGCATCATGGGATAGCTCGGGAGAGCTGTCCCCTTCACCTTGTGCTTCTATCATATCGGACCCTTTCAGAGCGGATTTCAAAACAAAACTGGTCGGAATGGAGAATAACCTAACGCCGCCGTCATCGCCGGAGATAGCGCCCCCGAATAAAATTTTACCGCTAAGCATATCGATGGGGCAGATAGTAACTGTGAGCATGATGAACAGCGGTCATAGGTTAGACTCGTCCAGTGTTAGGATGAGGCAGATAGACACGGGGGTCAAGGGTCATAGTGGCAGTAAAAAAACAGAAGTTGACTCCCAGGATAGTAAAAAAAGGGTACACCGTTGCCAGTTTTCAGGTTGTCGGAAAGTTTATACAAAGAGTTCCCATCTGAAGGCTCACCAAAGAACACACACAGGTAGGATAACAGATATTTATAATAAAAACCTTTCGATGTTCAAAAGGGCAGTTCTCATCTGGCAAAATGACAATTTTCAAATTTATGTTCATTTCCCCCTGTCATAAGCTTTTTTCTCAGTCTTGGATCTTGTTCCAAAATAATCAGGACTGAATTTTTTCCCTTTGTGTAAGATGTAGTGGAAACACTGAAAAGTGTAGCATATAAGACTAAAGGGTGTAGCATGCAAGTCTGAAGGGTGTAGCATGCAAGTCTGAAGGGTGTAGCATGCAAGTCTGAAGGGTGTAGCATGCAAGACTGAAGGGTGTAGCGTGTAAGGCTGAAGGGTGTAAGACTGAGGGTTGTAGCGTGTAAGACTGAAGGGTGTAGCGTGTAAGGCTGAAGGGTGTAGCATGTAACACTCAGTATAAGACTTCTGCTATAGCATGCCTACACCAAAAGCAACTATTTCCCCTTCATTTTCTGAAAGACCCAGAATTGGAAGCCAGACGTTTTAAATCATCGACGCCTGTTCAGCCAAGTGAAAATTACCGAGAGTTGTGAGCAATTTGGCTGTTGCGTTTCAGCCTCACTGTAAACTGGTTTAATATGAAGTCCAGACTATCTCTATAATTAACACGCTCCCCCAGGAATCATTGTGCCTTGATTAAGAAAGGGAAAGAGTAAGGCACGAAACTAGGTTGCCTCCGACGGCATCTGTTCGGGGTAGACAAAGAGAAATATATGACAGTCGCTGAGGATGCTAGTTGATAGCGCACACTATCACAGTCTACATTAGTATACAGAGACTGTCTGAAGTGAAATTATTGTAGCAAGTATATATATATATAATATTCAAACATGAAACAGTTTCTAGAACTGTGGATATGGCTGATTAGTTTAAAATGAAAATGGTATGTTGATGTTTTCATCTTGACCCACCAAGAAGTTGGCTTTATTCTCTCTGGGATAACTCAGGATTTCGTTATTGATCATTGCTTTAAGGACCTATGATAGGGTTAGTGTAAACCCTGTAAAATTACTTTGTGGTTATGAATGGTTCTTTATACTGTAAAGCATGCTGTATTCTCAAATCATATCAAATAGAAGTAGTATTAAAAGTATTATATAGTATTCAAATCCACCCTGATCATCTCAACTCTCTTTGGTACAATTATTCGGCCTAGAACCAGACATATACTGTTCGTTCACACACTAGATTTACATTCTCATTTCCAAACTCATTAAGCTGAAATTTGTAGTAAAATCCTACTAAAACAGGAATATCATGCACAGTAGTTAAATGTCTTGATGCCATGGCAGTGGTAGCATGCAGGTCAAATAATGAGTGATGACTTGCATGTTGTTCTGTACAGTCATTGATCGTTGTGTTCTACAGTAGTTTGCTGTGTATGGAATCAATCAACCTTAGAGGTGAGAGGTTTCTCCTTTTGGTTTCAGCACAACTCAGTGGCCACAGATAGGTGACCATTCCTTTCATTCTTCAGGGACTGGGAGGGGGCTGAAGCTTAATGTTCACTCACCCGTCCGTCGGATGAGGACGAAAATGGCAATCCCCGGGGCAAGATTATCATGCCTGCCTTGTATAGTAGTCTCTATGCAATGTACTAAAAGAGAGGCAGGTACTTGCTGCTGTCCATCCTTGATCATGTGACACAGAGTTCTTCAATGAGCCATGATCTAGATGGATAAACTATGAAGCTTTAGGCCTGCACTGATTGCACAAAGAAGCTCCTCAAGCAATGAATGTCTGGAATTGATGATCCTTATAGGTCTGTGTGTTTATTGGAAAAGATTGTGGCTCAAGGGCCCAGGTTTAATTAGCATACATGTAAAGTATTTTGAGTATATTATAGGCCTAGATTATTAAGCTGATTTGTGTGGGTGTGAGTGCATATGGGATAATTTAGGCAACAATGGGGTCGAACTGAAATGGATTTTACAATTTGAAAAAAAAAATCTGATTTGAATTAAAAAAAAAGATCTGATTTGCATAAGAAAAATCACCAACCCTGTATTCAAATCAAATTTATTCTGTAAATATAGCATGTTGTAAATAAAATTAAATGGAAGACTGCGTGTTGTTTACATGAAGCAGATACTTGTGAAATTTGTGACATCGTTTGTGACATCATATTTGTGACATCATATTTGTGACATCATTGAACAAATGATACCAAGCAGACACGACAAAGGCGTCGTTTTAGTTTAAATCCTTTCAGGCAGCAGATCTATGGTGCATAGTGTGCTCACTCCCTTATATAAACCTGATTTACATAGCCTAGATACCATTTGTGAATTATTGTCTGGTATATTCTTCTAGTGCAATATTGGTCACCCTCCTACATTTGGGAGGGTGGGTGGGATGTAACAAATTCATGCATGTGAGTTTCATGTGTGAGGCAAGACCCATAGATTTGTTAGTGATGTACATAACCTGGGTAGAACTTCTAACTGTGCATTTAGAGTTGGTGCAGCTTAAAAACCTTCAGTGGGAAGTGTTTCAGACTCTGCAAATGTGAATCTCATTGAAATGTTACTTTTAGCTGATACTTTTTAAGATTTCCCTATGAGCACCTCCACCTTTAATATTTGCCATCTTGATTGCTTCTGAATATTTACAGCATAAAAAAAATCTCTTCACATTTATCGAGTCATTACAGTAGGTCTCAAGTCCCCACTCAATTTAAGTCCTATCTAATAATTACATACCGTGGTAACTCTCTGAAATTTGTTTCAACCGAGTCAAGTGGGGCAGTCTGATGTGATAGAAGTGGTTGCTAAGCAACAACACTTTCTATGCTTCGATCACCCAGCATTCTGCCCACAACAACCCCTGGCAGTCCTTGAATATTACATTACAAACTAGTGGTGCTCAAATTTGCAAAAAGTTTCATTAGGATTGCTGATGGACATATCGACTTGTGACTTGGAACTTCCAAGGGGAATGCTGTCAAACTTGACCCGAGTGTGCATGGATAGTAGAGGAAGTGGCAAGGATGGATAGAGTTACTTAATCAAGGTGATGTGACTCCCAGGGGGTGGAGGGGGGGCAGGGAAGTGACCTGCTGCCCTTCAAATTATTGATATATTTTACTTTTCCGGAGCGGTATGTGTGTGTGGGGGAGGTTCGGTTTCTGCTCTTTCATAGTTTACAGTGAACATCCACCACCACACCACACTTCCTCCACCCTGCCTCCCAAAGTGACATAACCTGCCCCGGGCTGACTACCAAAGTGGTCCCCCTGCCCCTTAAATTGATCTCCCTCCCCCTGCCCCTCCAAGTGACCGCCCTACCCCTGCCCCTCCAAGTGATTGCCCTCCTGCTCCTCAAAGTGATCTCCCTCCCCTGCCTCTCAAAGTGACCCTTTACAAGGACATCATGTAATCTCTTTTGGTCTTTCACTATTTCATTTCCTTATGCCATCTTTTTCATTCTCTGATTAAGGCTTAGTCATTTCAATTGATTGACGAATAGAGCAGCGCTTCTTGAATCGCTTATTGCTCATTTGAATGATTCACCCGGCGCAATCGGCCATCCATCCATCTGGGGTTTTCAAGCTCCCGTCATGCTACCGGAATTTGTAACCAGTGTAGCGAGAATTGATGTTCCAATTCTGTTTGATGAATGATCCCTTCATGCCGAGGGATGAAGAGACAGGGAAGAATAGAGTTTGCTCCCACCGCCCCCCCCCACCCCGCCGTATATGTATACAACATTCAAATCCATGTTACAAATCATCGCTTCCTCAAGAGTCGAGCTAATGAAATACTTCTCCCGTATCGCTCTCTCCATTCACAACTTTCACTCCCCCTTCCAGTCTCGCGTTTGTTTAGCGTCAGCCACAAGACCGATACTTTATGATCGTGATAGCCTCGCATCTGCCATTGATTTTTTCCTCTTCCCAGACACCAAACTTGAAAATAGCAAGGATTTTTTTTTTTTTATATCGGCACCTGTCATTCCGCGCAGATTTTATCAGCGACTCTGCTGCCCTGAGTGAAATAAACAACAGCGTGTAATGTCTGAAAAGCTGGGAACTCGATACGAGTACGACGATGCTCGCTACAAACATTCTGATTTGAGAAAAACCTCTGTCTGAATCTGAGTGCATCTAATTAGCATTGCTTATTCGCTGCGGCAATCACCAAGTTCTCCGCCAATGGAAGACGTTCTATATATAGTGGTGACAGGCTTTTTTCATTCGGGTATTTGAAATTCCCGTTGGAAGCAACTGTCAGTTCGGATGTGAGCTTTCGGCAGGGTGAAATTTACTTTGCACTGTGCAAATTGAATCACCTGGGCCATGTAGCAATGTGCACCACCGCATCAAAGGATTTGAATAAAGAAACGGTTCTTCATCTGGTTTGAGATAGACTAGCTTGCAAATACTTTTACCTTGGAGGTCTCGCCTAATAAGCTGTTTGCTGCACAGATTCGGTTTGTTCGGGTGTGAAATCTTGTTCTGAACATATGAACAGATGGTAACTGTGTTATTTGTACGATTCCATAACAGTATAAAATCTGTTGACTCCAACAAATATTAAAAGTGGGGTTGCAAGTAGCAAAACCTACCAAAAAGTCAGATTTTCGATTGGCTCAGTTGAACACTTTTGAAAGTATGAATGCACACATCCTTGTTGTAGTAACTTCAAATGCAATTATAAACACCTCAATGAGAAAGTTTACTTACATTTTAATTAATTAGGAATAGGACCTATGTGAGTTCTCAGTGAGTCCATGTGACCTTTGCTACTAGCGACCACACCTTTAAACCTGCTCTCTTTCACTACCTGTGTAAAAATGAAATGTCAAATTGTTGCACCATGAATTTCATCGGGACATTTAACTGTTGCTGAAATTTTGGGTTATTCATCCCAAAATAATTATTTTGGGCGGCCTTCCTTTATTAACTTTTGTAATTATTGCCGTTGCCATGCCAAGTTTCCCAACAGTTTTGACCAAGTTTGTAGTAGCTTAACTGCTGATATATGAGCGAAAAGGCTCTCCTTACAGTCATACACACCAATTCTTTATTGGTCATTGTAGCAAATGAATCTTGCCAAAGCAATGTTGTTTATGAAGGCAGAGTAATCTGATCGGAAACTGCTCTGTTACGACACCCCCATTTTCCGACACCCCCATTTTCTGACACCCCCATGTTCCAACAACCTTATTGTGTCGTAGTATTATGACGGTTCCCTCCTGCCCACGCACCTCCTGGCTGGACGTTGAGTATTCTAGCTTGGCAGCTGTGAAGTGCAGTGTAAACGGTTGCTTATTTGACACTGCCCTTGTTGGAACATAGAGCTGTCAGAAAATGCATGGGTATAACCATGCGATCATGTTGACTATGTGTCTGTATGTGTCTGTATACATGTGCATGTGCGATGGCTCACTCATTAAACACGATATCTAAAAAATGACAAGTTGGATCAATGTTTTTATGTGACGGGCGGATGTGCTGTGATGGGCTATGATGTCCTGTGATGGGCTATGATGCCCTGTGATGGGCTATGATGCCCTGTGATGGGCTACGCTGCCCTGTGATGGACTATGATGCCTTGTGATGGGCTATGATGCCCTTTGATGGGCTATGCTGCTCTGCAATGGGCTATGATGCTTTGCGATGGGCTATGCGGCCCTGCGATGGGCTATGATGCCCTTTGATGGGCTATGCTGCCCTGTGCCACATGACAAGGAAATTTCATCTCATTAATTTTCATGAGTGGGTTGGTCTTAATGCTAAATCACACAAGTCCACAATTTTTCTAGCTTTTGTCATGTTAATAACCATTTGGCAGCACAGTGAAATCCTGCATCATGTTAATGTTTTGCTGAAATGCATGGAGGGGTCACAAGGAACTAATTAACCACTTTGTTTTAACTTTTAATGATTACAAATTTGTATTTATTTTATAGGCTGATAATGGAGTGGGGAATTGTTCATTAGTATATATGCTTGGAATGAGGAAATGTCCAGAGCTATAAGGGCTTGTATAGAATGTGGGTACTTGTGCTATGAAAGTAAAAGAGGTGCATGGCTCATACTGGGAATAATAATAATAAAAAAAAAAGATTGTGGGGGCATGTTTAAGAGGGTATGGGGGCATGAATACGGGGTATGGGGGCATGTATAAGCAAATCTTATGTTCTTCATAATTGCTACGAATATTGAGCACCGATAATGAAGCCCAGGTTGACCTAGGATGAATTGCACTGTACATTTATTTTGTATGCTGATTTCATGAGGCTGTAACTTTCTGCAGAAATTCCAATTTTCTTCCAACGTCTGCTCCAAATGTAAAAATTTAATCGGACACGTCTGCCCATATTTAGCCATTTCTGGAAATGTGCCCCAAGAGGCATATTTTTTTAAATGTTGGTTATCATTGTCCAGAAATGACAACAACATAGTCCCCACTGCATTAAGACCACAGTGTTGTGTTTTGTCTTCACATTCCAATGTGGCGTAAATAGTTTACACGTATATATACCATACATACGAGCCATGTTCATACAAGCTGTGTGCTGAAAACAAAGACAAATTCTCACAGATGACTGTTCATGGGCTAGCTTATTGAGGTGTACACAGTAGTTAGGTATGCCTGCCTATAACCCTTTGACTGTGTGGGTATATCATGCTCTCCAGGTTTTATAGCCCTCAAGTATTGTTACCTTGGGAATTGAAAGAATGCAGTGTATGTTTACTCACAGAATACCTGAATGTTGTGCTAAGTATATACCAACTAAGATCTGTACTGTACCCATGCATTTACATTACTCTGTACTGTACACATGCATTTACTGTTACTCTGTACTGTCTGTACCCATGGGTTTACTGTTCCAAACGGAGCCTAATCTTAAAATTTGTGATTTAAAACAAGATTTTATCCAATTTAAGAAAGGAACGCTCATGAAAGAAAGGAACAACATGCAAAATTATGCATAATATTGTGGCATTTGGTAATATGCAGGGTACAATGTAGCAGCTGACCCACACTACAATATCCCCATTAATGAAATGGACAGTTCCAAGACATGAATTCTAACCCTTATGTGACTTCGTGATTTAAAAAGAAAACAATTCTCCAATTTAACATATATGGTTATTTTTTTTTATATTTCCACAATGTATTGTGTATCACTGGAAGTAGGCAGTGTACACTCTAGCTGACCCACTCTATGATATACCCATTAAAAAATGGAGAGTTACAAAACCTGAAATTTGGCCCTTATCCCAGTGAACATTGAAGGCACATACAGTGTCAAATTGTTGTTACAGGATGTATAACGTATAGTGTTCAAACAGGTATCGGAATCAGGCAGATTATTGCATAATCGGTATCGGAATCGGTAAAAAAGCAGGGCATACCAGTTATTCTATA
>JAODFY010118800.1:0-11436 GCA_027580055.1 Paracaudina chilensis | reverse complement strand
ATGATATGTTTAAATTTAACCAAATTCGAGTTAAATGTAACAAGGAATATGTAGTTTGCTTAATCAGGAAAGCGTTGGATAACCGGTGACCAGTTTCCTGGTTAAATTTAACCAGGCTGTTTTTAGAGTGTGAGGGAGTCATGGAAGTTCCATGACAGCCAGGGTTCACAACATTTTTTTTTTTAACTCATGTGACCAAATGTTGAACATTTTTAAACAATTTCCATGGAGTGGACTTGACTATACCTGATATTCTGGTGGAATCACTCATTATACAGTATGTAAATTAATTTCTGCATATAGCTCTGATGAATAAATTTCCATTTGCTGAATTCCAAAATAAAAAGATTTGAAAAAAGGGAAAAATATTTTTCTCATTGAGATACATGTAAGCCACATCTTTAATTTGTTATTATATTCAAGACCTCAGTTATCTACCTATTTTCATTCATTCAGTTTGTTGTACTGAGAAATTACCTGTAAATTTTAGTCTTATATGTTGATTTCCTGAATAAAAAAACATCTGTTGATGACGATAATGGTTGCCTCCATAAGACCTGATTTGTTCATTTCAAGGAATCCTCTCTCTGTGAAGCTATTTCTATTCCTCCCCTTAGAAGCCGCATGTGTTGGTGACCCAAAACCACAATGCGCGTGGTTTGTGACTTAAACATTATCTTTTCCATCAGCATCAGTCAGAATTTGACCTTCCCTCTGAAATAGACACCAGGGCGCAATATCTGAAACATTGGACACCGCGGCTGATTGTAACGTTTTTTTCTTCGCAGGGGGTTGTTCCCTGGGAGATGGTTTTGCACACTGATTAAATTATCTGATAAGGAGAGATGAAAAAGAATTCTATATATAAACTGATGAATGGATTTAATTTAACCTCAAAAAATGTGAGAAATGCTTTCTTTTTTAAAAGAATGGTCAGTTCCACACAGGTATTTCTTTTTGATCAGTGACTTTTTCTTTCCCCAAGTGATAAAATTGATTTCCTGAACAAATTGAATAAGTCAGGTAGAATATTCCTTAATATATTTATATACATTTATATATTTATATACATTTATATATTTATATATATTTATATACATTTATATAAATACATATTTCTTTAAAGTGAACTTTATAAAATGAGAGAAAAAACAATGAAAAATATTTTATATTTTCTACCCTCGAAAGTTGTTACAGTACCACATCCTCATTTTCCATCCCCTACCTATACCTCACTCCACCAGAGTGTACCCTTCACACACGCCTTATTATTATTATATGTTTCATAGTTTCTTTCCACCTCACATTCTTTGTACCCATACTTCCAACCCCTTCCTAAATTCCACCTCTCTCCTATAACTTTCCATAACCTGTACCTTTATAATCTTATAACTGTACCCTTGTTTCTTTCCCCCTCGCAATCTTTGTCACCATCACTGTTTCCAACTCCTCCCCTAAACCTTCATCCTCTCTTCCCTATAACCTTTCTCTCTACAATTATCATCTTATAATCTTAATCTCTCTCCTAGTTTCTCTCCCCCTCATGGTTGCCCCCCATACCTGTACTTCTGTTTCCAACCCTACATCTTCAGACCTCTCCTCTCTCTCCCCTACAACCTTTCCTTGCACTTTTATGTAACCTTAACCCTTTCCTGAAGGTTCTAAGTAGATCCTCCTTCACATCTTCCTTTTGCTAATCTTCCTGTGGCATAGATTTGAGAACCTGCTGGAATGCATTATATTTCAATCAGAAAATTTTCAAGCAGCAAGAAGTTAATAAGCTTTATCAATTATCAAATGTCAAAATCTTTTAGAGCATTTGCCACTGCTTAAATCCTGCCCTCTCCACCCCCCCACTCCATTTCCAACCCTATCCCCTACACATGTCTCTCCTCACACTCTCCTTCTGTTTAATATTTCTGTGATTTAGGTGGACAACCTGCCAGGACATATATCAATACTGACTCTCTACAATCAGATGATTGACAAGAAACGGAGAAGCTGGCATTATCATTGAACAAATGTCAATCTCTGAAAGCCTTTGTCAGGCTCTATCCATTCTACCAAAGACTCTGCAACCAACTTCCACCCCCCCCCCCTCACCCTGCCTCTAGTCCCCATCTCACTCCTTTCGTTTGCCATTATCATCATCTTACAACCTGCCAGAGTGCATTATTTTTTAATATCCTCCACCAGCAGATTGACAGGCGGTCGATCAAGATTGCATTCAACAAATGTCAGTCTTTGAAAGCATTTGTCAAGGCATTACTCCCGGAAATAGCACCCCGAGTCGCTTAACAGCGATTCCGTAAACAATAAATTAGGGTTTATCATTCCCGCATTCCGACAAACCGACATCAATTACATCTAAATTTAGTCTCCTCGATCATCCGTAGCGGGCCAGAAGTGGTTTGGGTTTCTTATCCTCGACTCTGGGCTCCGAGAGGAAGGGATACGTCAGCAGCTGCTCCTCTGTTTAGGAGTGACTTTAGGAATGGTACATTAAATCCGCCAATGAGCCGAACAAAATACCAAAGCACCGTGATAAATCATTATAAATTTAGCACGGTGTCAGGTGTTGCATGAAAAGTGCACCTAAAAGTTCTTGGGAAATGAGGGTTCGAGGTATGTTTAGAATGTTCGCCCGTGACTGACATGCTATGCGCATTAGATTAAAAGAAAGTCGTTATTATTCCAAGCCTATCATTATTCGATAATGCAAGAGAGGGGGCCGATGGATATTCCAGTCGTCGTTAAAATAGATGAAAGGACTATCACTCTGATTTTCCTTTAACAGGTTTTCCAGGCAATGTTTTATTTATAGTTCAAGAGTTTTGCCTTAAAGTGTGGTTCTCGTGTATTAAAAGTGAATTGAAATGTCTTTGTGTGTTTCCCTTGTGTAGTGGGGGATTAGGTGTTGTCCGTATAGAACCATCCCTAAACCGCAAAGAAGTGAAGTGGTTTCTGTTATCAATCACCTGTAGCAACTTTAAATTTAAATCCTTACAATTTTATACTATCAAGTTATTATACTTGGTTTCTTAACTTGGTGTGGGTGGGGGAAAGCTGTTGTCCCCAAATGGAGAAAAAAAATGATGGTATCAATGCTCAAATTAAACTTCCCTCTCCCCCCATGTACATGTTGATATATTGTATTGTATTATTGTATTCAACACTATGTGGTTTAGCACCCAGTAGTGGTTAAAAGCAATATGCAGATTTATCACCACAAACTCCCGAAATCCATGGAGAGTGCCAGCGTTTTATCCTGCCAGGTCTAATCAGAGCAAAATAATTTCCTTCATTTGGCAGGCAGGGGCAAGATAAGTTAACCACTGGTGGAGGCAGGCAGGGGGAAACCCATCTCAATAATAGCCTCAAATGCCATTGAATCATTGATAGAGGTCTGTAGTAACATTCCAAGCATACTGCTGGTTGTGGTTAAGAGAAGGTGGGCAAAAAAAAAAAAAATGGTTTCTGAATTTGAAATTAAAGGAGCGTGACAATTAGGCTGATATGTATTCTTGGAAGTATTTATACAAACTTGATTATTTAGGGTTCATCTTTCATTATCAGCCAAAAGCTTGTTACTATGTACTGCTTGTTGATACAGCTGCCTGGTGGATAATATTATTAATTTCCATTCAGGTGGGGTGAAAATGTCAAAGGATGCTGGTGGGGACAAGACATTCCTTCCACATACATTTTGTTGACCTTATATCATAGCCTTACCCCCTTTTTTACAGTGGGGGGGGGGGGGGCTAGAAGTCACAAAAACTTGGTGATTTTCTTATTTAAAAAAGTGACAGGTGATATTGGGATTCAAATATACTTTCAAATACAACATGATGTGAACTTACTTTTGAACCACTTTGTTGGTGCATAAGCGATGGTAATTAGGAACTACCGGGCCAATTAATGTACCAAAAAATTGCTACACTACATGAACACTAACTAACAGGCGATTTGAAACATAGGTTAGTGATGTGTCTTAAAATTCCCAAATGTCTGTCACAGTTCCATTTTAGTATCCTACGAATGAGGTAGAATATTGTTGTAAAATATAGTTGTAAATATAGTTGTAAAATATTTTACTGTCACATCTGGCTATTCATTCTCATATATATGTTACAACCTGCCTCTGTGACATCAAGCCCCCCCCCTCCTCCTCTCCCCTACATACTTTGGGCTTACATACATTGTAGACACTGTCGTATGGGCTTAGTCATGATTTTCAAAAAGATCTAAGGACTGTCAATAATTTTGAATATTTTGTTACCATTGTTATTTTTTTTTTTAAATATTTGATAATTTCATTGGTCATACTACTGCTTTAGTAATTTTGTTATGCACACAAGCTCCCAAAGGACCTTCTTGTAAAACTAGCAGTGTTAGGGGTGGGACAACTGTTATGGTGGAAACCACATTTTATGTTTTGGGGGTGCGGGGAAGGGAGGTTAGGATCCAGAATATATAGGATCTAGAATCATTCTCATATCTGTAACACTAAATCGTGGGGTTGGGAGGGGGGGGGGAGGGGGTAAGCAGGATCATGTGACAGCATACTCCCTCCACCATGCCTGGAGAATTTTGCATATGCGTGCATATCTTTTCGTAGCGGTGTCCACACTCCTTTAAGGCAGGTCAACAATTTGACCCTGCTCGGTATTCTGGTTACATATTGGATCACTGTGGTATGATGACACATGTGGAGGAAAATTTCCAAAATTCCTCATAAAGTCATGATAAAAAAAAGAGGCCAAATTAATTTTCTGTGCAGAAAGATCTAATTGCAGGGGTCATGATCGTCCTTATAGGAGTGTAAAAGATGTCTTCTAAATTTAACTGGAGGACTAATAAAAGAGATCAAAGGACCAGAATTGCCAACTTATACTGTACATGTAGTATGGAAATGTAGAGCTTTTATACTACTGGTACATTGTATTTGCAGTACTTGTGATGTCTGTGTGTGTCATTGTGTTGTTGATTCCTGGAATAGGGAGGGGGGAAATACCCTTATATGGTGTATTATATAAATGTACTCTGGGGGGGGGGGCTGGCAGAGGGTCATGTTCCCCCTCCCATGTGTTTCAATAAGCACCATGAAAGATTTCTCTGATAATGGTCATTGGTGCTGGTGGGGGGAGGGGGTGGTGTGGCATGGGCAAAATACCATCACAAAAAAATTACTGTGTGAAAAATTAAGAAGTGATGACAGCATTCTCAGCACATGGGAAGACATGTACCCCTTCCACCCCCCTCCCAGCCTACCCACAATGGTCTGCACCCATGATTAATGGGTATATATTCGTTTTTAAAGTTCTGGTCAATAATGAGAGAGGTCTCATCTTTCCCTCCAGATCGTTGTAAGATGTTCGATCGGAATCAAGGCAGTTGGCGATCATCCTGAGGGATTCACGCCAGAGATCTCATCCCCTGCACCGCTTCCCGCGGTGACGTTATCAATGACAGAGGAACGCCATCTGACATTGGACATCACAGCTTATGCATTGCTAAACCAGAACAGAAATATGGCTCCAGTCATCAAAGAGACCAAGACTGGAGATTTATCACAAGGTATGCAGATTGGGCTTATCCATCAGTGTAGATTATTATTAGTATTTATTTTACTATCGATTAAGAAATGCTTGCTCCAGGCATCAAAGAGACCAAGACTGGAGATTGGGTTTACACATCAATGTAGATTAATATTATATTGATTGGGACTGTTTGATCCAGTCATCAAATGGATATGGGTTTACACAGTGTAGATATATATTTTTATAATTGATGAGGAATATTTACTCCAGTCCTGAAATGGACCAAGACTGGAGATGTATCACATGGTTGGTTGATCAGTTCAGATATGGGTGCCTCCAAGCATCGAGGCTGGATGCTGTCATTGTATGGTTTGATGGCGATCTGTTTACTGATCGAGGCGGGTTATTAGTATTGCACCAGCCATCAAGACTGGAAATCATACTGTGAATCGCAGGGCCACAAACACATGACCAGGTTTCATGCAGATAACATGACAAGGTGCAGAACAATGATCACAAGGCAAAACCAGAAGCGATCCGTTTGTGTGGATGATGAGATCAACATCATTCCTTGACCTGCTCCTAATCATGTGTGAACACAGGCAGGATCATGATACATGTAGTTGACAGATTATTGATTGATCAGTTTATTGACCCCTGCATCATGATTAACCACAACGTATTCTGATCAGCTACAATGTTGTTTTGGGATATCACTACATATGTGAACATATACCTTTACAGTACGTTTAATGAAATATTTTTTAGATCATAAATTTATGTTTTTTTGTCCCTCAGATGATGTTGACTTGGATGCCCTTGTGGAGGGCATGAATTCCTTCCCATCATGCAACATGACTAAACCCCTTTTAGAAAACAGTAATGACAGTCTAGCAAGCTCCAAAGCTAGCGGAAATGAAAACTGTATGCTAGAATCGTCCAGTTCCTCACTGGATGAGCCTAGTTCTTCTTCGTCTGCCCACGGGTCCCCACCCCCTAACAGCAGGTGCATCCCGAACCCAAAATTGGAACGGGAGAGGCGGAGCAAATCGGTCAACGATGAACTGAGATTTAGCGTTTACAAAGAACTGAGCTCCTCGGCTCCCGAAAGGAGTAAAAGCGATGTGGAGAGCGATGAGGACCGAGTACCCGACCCTTTCCCAGATATCGGTGGCAGTCCGAAGTGGAAGTTTGGTCTGGGGTCTGCCATGGTGAGGAAACATGTTCTTTTGGAGTGGGTCAAAGAAGCCCTCTGTCACCGGGTTTTTCACCAATGGTACAAATTTTGTGGAATAAATGAGGATTTTTTTTTAAGACCTCGCTTCTTTAAGATCAACAAAACATAAATGCTGTCCACCTTATATTTACGTGAGAAAATATCTATGGACATGGCCAATTTACATACATAATTAAGCTATAGTGACTGTTTGTTTTACTTGAAGAAACCTTGGTTGCCACTGGCAACTATCAAACTATGACATTGCCAAAATTCTCTTTACTACAATGATAATTGACTGCTATTGATTATGTATATGCTAATTAATTGCTTGACTTTCTGAGAAAATTCAACCTCCCACAGTCTTTTGTCAACATGTTTATTGTCTTTGATTATAATACGTGAGATATGTCATGCAAATGTTTGATGTAGATCATATATTTCCTTTTAATTAATCATGGTTAAACAATTTCATGTAGCATTTGTTTTTTTATGACATTGGAGCCACTAAACATTTCCCTTTTTTTTTACAGGAAGAATTATTTTCAAAACACAGGTTGAAGGACAAACATCAAGGTTCTTTAGATGCAGGGGTTAATCTTGAATGTGCCTCTCAGGTGAGAATGCAGTGACTTGTTTTGGGTGGAGGCTAATCTTGAGGGTGCCTCTTAGGTGAGATGCAGTGACTGTTGTTTGGGTGGGGGATAACCTTGAATGTGCCTTTCAAATAAGAATGCAGTGACGGTCATTGAGGAGCGAGGTTAATCTTGAATGTGCCCCTCAGGTGAGAATGCAGTGACTTGTTTTGGGTGGAGGTTAACCTCGAATGTGCCCCTCGGGTGAGAGTGTGGAGAATGTTGCTGCCTCTTGATAACCTTTTGCTTCTTCTTTCTTTCTTCATGGGGTACCAGGTATCAGCGAGGATCTGGCATTGCGACGGCAGCTGGCGGGCGGTTACGGTAGAGAGTAGCCACTCAGTGGAGGACCTTCTGTCAGATCTCATCCACACCAACCATTCCATCGAGGACAAGAGCTGGAGTTTAGTGGAGTACCTCCCTGAACTCGACTTAGGTAAAGCCGTGGTCCATTTTAAGTTATTCCACATGTTCTCCACTAATAAAAACATATATCCCTCCTGAAGCCAGAATAATGGAACCCCTTAATGAATCTTAATCTATTTCCAGGTTAATGTCACATACTTTCACCTCATAAATTACATATACATTATCCTATAATACTGTGGTTTAGCCTCTGGCAATTTACTTCAGGCATTAATGGTCACCACTCGTCCTTCTATTAAGCCACCTCTGCAAGAGTGTTTATGATTTCAATGTCTGACAGATAGGTTAGATTAGCAAAAATGGGATCAGAAAGGAATTTTTGTAACAGTGATCTTCACAGACCACAGTTGAAAGCCCCATACCTTAAAGCAAATGAGCTGACCAGTCTAGCAGATTTCTAGCATATTCGGGGGGGGGGGTGATGGTTTGTCTTGTAGGGGGTTTAAGGGGCTTGCTATTAAACCGACACTTCTGTTTCCCTTCAGAACGATCCCTAGAAGATCACGAGAACATATTGAAAGTGTGCAGGAAATGGAGACATCACCAATACCACCACAACAGGCTATACTTCAGGAAGGATTTCAGAAAATATGAAGTTTTTCAAAACCCAGAGGTATGTGAGCTAATTTTGACAAGCTACGAGTGATTCAGTTTCCAATCGAAACCAGTTTCCAATCTTCTCCGCATTGGACTTTCTTATAACGGACATTGGGTCTTGTCTGTACTGATAATAGTGCTACACACTCAAATTAAAATTGTAAATAAATGTATTATTAAGAACAATATCTGTTTCCACTGTTCTTTGGAGCTCATATATACTCAAGATTAACAACTCTCACCGCTGAGTAGGCTAGAAATCTGCTTGACTGCTAGAATTTTCATGCACAACATGGGTGTTACATTGGGTAGGCCTGGCACTAAGGGGCCCCCTATGCAAGGGGTCCAGGGAGGGCTGCCAAATGGCAGTGTTCATGGATGAAGCCCCTGGTTGGTGTCCAGGGGTTGACGTCCCAGGAACTCGGGGTAAAGACTAATCGTTGATATAGATATATATTTTATGTATTATGTTAAAAACAATAAAATAAATGACAAAACAATACTATTAACACTTAAAGTCCTCTTAACCATATTTTGGCTGTGCAGCAGTGCAGCTGTGCGGGGCCCCTTTTGGCCCAGGGCCCACGTAGTCTGAGCCCAAAGAAGTTACACCCAGATGCACAATTGGCTAGTTATTTCATCAGAAAGAGTTGGAAAACCGATTTTTGCATCTTTAGGTTGGGGCAGAGGTGATGAGGGGGGAGGGAGGGGGTTACATAAGCACCCTCATGTGCCCCCTGTCATGATGATCAGAATGTAAACATTAAAAGCAATTTGGGTCACTTTGGGATGGGTCTTAAGACTGTTTCTTGATTCAAGTCTCTATTGATTAAATTCTTCACATATATATTTCCTGTTTCATTTCTTGCAGCAATTTTTCCCTTTACACATGGTTTCCAGCTCCTTAGACAGATTGGACAGTTTCTTCGAAACACCCAAAAGGCCGAGACAACCACTATCGGTGAGTGACTGAGCTCTGTATGTCACCAGTAACACTCCTAGATGCCACAAGTAGAGAACACTTTCTCACTCACTTTTTTTTAATTAAATCTACTTTTTTGAGATTGCTTCCTTAATAAAGAGGTTCTTGATGCTATGAGTAAAGGTTATATAAACTTCTTAACTCATATTTAATGTTCTTTGGCATTTGCTGACAAGTGGTGTTTTCATTCTTTGAACAGTATATTTCTCTTTAGATTTGTCAGATATAAAAAAAAATATATAGAGTCCCCTTTTCCTCTCCTTAATCCTGTTTTGTTTTTCTTCTTCAGAATCTCTTAAATCCCTTGGAATCAATGCCTGAGATACAGGGGTACCTACACACCAGGGAAGGGCACAAGAGATCTTGGAAGAAAGTCTTTTGTGTCCTGAGAAAATCAGGGCTCTATTTCTCTCTGAAGGGTAATTCTAAGGTAAGAATGACGACAACAAACGGCGTGAGGTCGGATCATTTTCCTACCAGACGTGCCAAAAATAATGTTCCTAACTTGGATTTGTTGCGAAATGACATAACCCCATCTTCTTGCATCATAATCCTTGGGGGTATTGCAAGGGGGTTGCCCTCCCCTGCCCCCCCCTCCCCATGTATTGACAAGTGCTAACACAAGGTTTCCATGCTACCCTGCTTACAGAGAAAGTATATCTGAAAACTGTCTTCATATATATGACCTTAAACTTAAAAAATTCAACTCTTTGTATCTGACAATTATTCGTCACAACTTGTTTTGATGATATGTTACAAAACAGTTTAAATAAGCAAATGTAAAATAACTTAACTGTTTTATTGATATAAAAAAATCACTTGTGATTACTTTGGTTTTGTAAATATTTTTAAGTTACAGGGTTTTTATAGGAGATTGACAAAGAGAGAGAGTTTGTTGATTTGTCTATAGAGGGGTGAGGGAGTTTGGGTTTGATTCACATTGTTTATCAAATAAAAAATGTGAAAAATTGAATATTTTTTAATGCTTTGCAAATAGATCTAGATAACATGCTTTAGAGGTGAATTGAATCTGTTTATTAAAGTGGTGGTATTTTCCCTGATTCATACCCTCCACTGGGCATGTGGAGGGTATGAAAATTCCGTACCCTGAAAACAAATTACACTTACTTTGTGTGTTAGGCTAGGAGCCTAGTTATGTCGGCTGACAAAGACATATTTGGGAGCCTTTCTTTTATTGACTTCTTGATATACAAGTCTCTCCCCAAAGTGAATTTCACAGACCTCCCCACAAAATTTGTGATTGGTCGAAGCCCATACATAAAAGCAAATGAGCTGACCAGTCTAGCAGATTTCTAGCATATAATTTGGGTTGGGGGTGGGGGTCGAGATTTGGGATATGACACTCTGGTTTGGGTGTTTATTTTTTTCATGCAGTTTAAGATAATTGTTGTAGAATCTCTATTCCTGTTTCCTGACATAATCGTTGAGAGTCTCAAATCCAAAGATTTCTTACTGCAATAAATGTTAATAAATAAATTTCCAATCACTCTTTCCTTCAGGATCCCAGACACCTTCACCTCCACGTGCAATTAAACGATGTTGATATTTACCAGGTCATAAACGCCAGGAAAAAACACCACGCGCCCTCAGAGTTCTCTTTCTGTACAAAGGTGAGACAAAGTTGTCAGACTATCCCCACCCACCCACCAAAAAACCAAACCAAAATTTGGGGATTTGTATTTGACGTGCATAAATATTTTCTTAGTGCCTGCATGGTTATACATGTTCAAGAGATGACCTTTTGACCTGTTCTTCATGTATTTTGGTCCAAATCTGGTTAAGAAAAAAATAATATCATTTAGCCTGACCGAATTTGGCAAGAGTTGCTCATCTGGCAATTCCTTAGCATTTACTCAACACATGTTTATTTTGTCATTACAAAAGAACATTACCTTAAAAGAGATTCTATATTTAACTGTGTTCATTCTGCTATATTTAAATGTGTTCATTCTGCTATATTTAACTGTGTTCATTCTGCTATATTTAACTGTTCATTCTGCTATATTTAACTGTGTTCAT